>JAVFBZ010078732.1:0-26436 GCA_032466195.1 Katharina tunicata | reverse complement strand
AAGGGGATGTTTGCAGTTTATCATTCTGCACGTTTATTTCTTATTTAGAAAAGTGTTGAGCGTCTTGCGTTTCCACAGTGGAATCGATAATGAAACTCTACTTATCCAATTTCATGTTTTCTTTCAGGACTTGCTGAAGACGTGAGAAAAGAACTGTTGAAGAAACGGAGCCATCGGCTTATCCTAATTAGAAGCGCTGGTACATCCCGTAGTCTCGTCGAAGAAAGGCTGTCTGGAAGGTCAATGACTTCGCTCCACTCTTGATACAACACTTTTCAAAGCAGAAATCCTCTTCGTGACATTTGAAGGACCTATGTAACTTAGCAGCGTTGTAGCTGAAGTACATGTCGTTGTGTCAGTTACGAGCTAAATCATATTTGTTCGTAAAACACCGCGTATTTAACGACTTTGTGTAACCTTTGCATTACTTGAAAAACAAAACAAATAGTTCACATACCTCGTGTGGTAGGTTTCACGTTTTTCTAAACAAAGAAAGAGTGCGTATTTGATGTACACGTATACCACGTGGTTACCACTGTTACTCATTATATGACTTCTTGAGGGGCAACGCTGTGATCCATTCATCAATCCGAGCGATTTGTTTAATTAAAAAACTACCTGTAACTTGTTTATGAGAATAACTGATATTTAAACGAGTTATACCCTAACATACACATTGGCTTACTGGCAACCAGAGAAGGCTGGCTTTCTAAGTGCTTGCAGCTGGTGACGGTTAATTATTGGCGGTTCTGTGTCTAGCTTTGTAGATCGTACTGCAAGTTTTGTGGACTAGAACATATTCTAAAAGATATTTGGTTATCCAAAAATAAGGAACTGCTTTCTAAATGCTTTTGAGCAACAAAACTGAAGACATCATCGATCTTTGACACACCAGAAAGATCCACCTGGAAATAGACGATTGATGTTGGTTGTATCGTTCCTTTCACAAGTCGTTTATACCTTAAGGACGCTGCTGAAATACATACCCTAAATATTAAAGCTTGTAAACTTGCGAGACAGTCGTGAAGTGATAAAGCACATTGCGAAGTCAGTATAAAGCCTGAGATTTATGAGCACGTGTTTTGTGGCGACTTAGATTGGTGGAAATCTCATCAGGAAACAGTTGTTAGAGGATATAAGAGTCTTCGCAAGAAAGCTTGGTATAAAGCAAGGCACAGAGAGAGTGAGGGAGTGATAGAGAGAGAGAGGAGATATGACACGAAGTAACCGAGCCATAACTTTTGTTAGGTGATAGTATTGAAACAAAATCGACCGGCAATAAGTATATTTCCTAGTTTAGTCGTTTCTACAGTCGATTCTAAAGTATAAACACCATTAATGTTATTTAGACTCTTGTTCCTTACTGGCGCAATCAGTTTTAATGCAAGGACATTTCTGGTATTGTGGACCGGCGTCATAAGATACTTTGTAAAACAGACGACATTTGCTACAATGCAAACGATGCATTAAATCAAACCAAGGACAGTTGGTTAATCCTCCCAAATACACTAATATCTATTAGCGGTGGTTCGTTTGACAAACTTAGCTAAGAGTGGCGATCTTCAATCGACTGATAATAACGGAGTCCAAAGATAGACTCTGGACGCTGAGATTCGTGAGTTGGGGTTAATAAGTGCAATTCAGCCAAGAGGACAAACAGTTGCCGGACGACCAACATGGATTTCGAAGAATATCGCAAACGAGGTAGGATATTTTATATATCTTTGTATATTCTCTTTAAAGAGTTATATGTAAATATATATGTGTCACTGATAAGTCTAGTATAATACACGCTTAGAGTAATTTCGAACAGAGAGAACTTCTTCAAAAACTGTTTGTGTATTTAATTTTGAATCTACGGCCACGTTTTGTTAATTTACAGCAAAAAAACCCCAAATATGGTTGAAACAGTGACTTCTGATAATACTGGATATCGCTGCAACATTACACACCTTCTTCCGTTGTAAATGTACAGACAGTGTTACAGAGTTTTGCAGCGTTGCCTGATGCATGGTTTCTTCTATTACTATGCTCCTTCTCTTTTCAGGACTGCACACACTTTAATCAAACTTCATTCGAAAATTATATTGCAATGATCACACCATATACAGTTTTAATCTCATTTTATATAAGCCCGTGAAGTTTCAGCTGTTGCGAAAAAATGACGTTTGTCGGAATGGTTACGTTAGTGGAAAAATGGTCGTTGTTTTACATCGAAATAAAGTTTGTGTGTTTTACATATATCGACAAAATGCCATTCTTCATTGCGCCGAGCAAGACGGAAAAATAACGTAGTTTGCCATCATAGTTATCACTGCGCAAGCGCCTAGCCTTTTCCTGATGTGGTCTGTCAGTTCTAAATAAATGTTTAGTTTCACTTTCAGTTTTGAAAACTTACTCCTGACTCGGTCGTATCTGATAAGACTGTAACATAAATTAAGATTACAATTTCTGTTTGTTTCGTATAAGATTATATATTAACTGCCCGGTATGGGTTCGAGTCCTCCAGTCAATGTTAGGTATATACAGGAAGCTTTTCGGTACCCGCGAAGATCGAAGGCTGATTTTCTGAGGGTTCTTGTGGGCTCTCCGACATAAACACCAAAGCAAAGTCGTCATGTGAGTGCAATACCCTTAAGTACCAGATTAAACACTAATCAAATAAATGAAGAAATCAGTTCTTATACTTTTTGAAACACAACCCAGGACTGTTAAGTCTCTCGCCATCGTTCGTTGCTTCATAATTTACTTGACTTGTTTGTTGACATATTTAAAATCGGTTAAAGCGATGGGGCCTTAAGTCACATCATGTGATTACAGAGATTTCACGAGATTTCTTCCAGTTCCGGGTACATGCTACCTTTTTATTTAGATGTAACATCACATGGGAAGTTGAAAAGGTGACAAGTGTTCCATTCGGTCCTATAACTGAACCAAAAGCGAAATAAAAGCCATCCTGAAAGGGCCCGAGGTTATAAAGCTTGAGTATACTCAAGTTTCAGTCTGTGCTCAAATTCTTGAGATCGTTCTCCCCTGAGTTGTGCTCAAAATTTGTGGTTACCAAACGCGTTGAGCACGTACTCAACTGAGTGCAAAATCAAGGCAGATTCCAGCCGTTTGTGGAGCTCTTTAGTGTAGGAGATAGAAGGACGTTACGTTGTTTTTGTCGGCTGCTTCGGAAGCGTCTTTGCAAGTCGCGGAAAACAAGTTTGGCCCAAAATAAAGGTCTTATTTTCAAAATCGAATGGAAAAGAGTACGTAAAAATGCATTTAAACCCACCAAAAGCCCCATTCAACTGTATTTTCTCGTTGAGTACGGTCTTGAGCATGGTACCTACAATGCTCAAGAATCGAACGTTTTCGTACTCCGTTGAGCACGGTAGGCGTACTAAACTTTTTTTATAACCTTGAATTTAGAGCATGGTTCCGGAGTCGACTCAGTTGAGCACGGAATCAGTCCTTGAGTAAACTCAAGAACTTTTATAACATCGGTCCCAGAGCGTCACCGTTTCGAGGATGTAGGCCTACCCGGAAGTAAAACAGAAATGAACGAGGCTTACAGAGCCTATTGAAAGTCGACGACAACAGCACCAGCTATAGTTTCCATAGCCCTATTCTGTAACACTGCTGTATGGTAATGATACTATTTTGTGTTGGCCCCTTCCCACCATAAGTGTTTTCACCTTAGCCACAGTGGCATAGTTAAGAATGAAGCAATACCCACCATCTCTTTCCGCCTACAAGTAAAAATCCATAACATATAGTCCCAAGGGTAGGCCTTCGGCAATGTGTCAAATTACGGGTCCACTAGATATATGTTATTGGTACCGCTGGGACTGTACAAGGATCCACGCTCTGGTTACCATTATTAACTGATTAATTTTTAATCGAGTTCAAATATATACTATTATTAGACAAGAACAGCTCGTCGAGTCTGATTTGATAAGCGCAACACTAAGCAGACTGGTGGTCTAGTTTCGGGGTTTTAATACACATGTAATGAATAAAACGTTATCGGAGAAAAGCTGATAATGTCTCTTGTAAATTAATAGGTAGTATAGTATCTAATTAAGGCGTAGGAACCACTGCCTTACCTAAACAACATAAATACACATATGTGTATGACATATAACAGCCTTAAAGGTTGTTTACATGTTTTCGGGGTTTTAATACACGTGTAAACGTTATCTGAGAAAAACTGATAATGTCTCTTGTAAATTATTAGGTATAGTATAGTATCTAATTAAGGTGTAGGAATCACTGCCTCTACCTAAAAAGTTGAAAAAATACATTCGTGTGCCGTCGCTGCCTTTATATGGCGTTCCTAGGTGCACGTGCACCAAAATATAATTCCATACCAATCAATCAAACATGTATAATATTTTTTTAAAAGAAAACCATTCATCGCAAAAGTGCTCAAAATGTGCAGTGTGAGAAAACGCTGTGCCGACCAATCTGCTGCCGCGGTCCACCTTCTTGGTTTGGTCGATTGACAAACAAGTCCGCCCTAGTTAACATTGAAAAACACGGGGGCGTCTCTGAGGATATACCTTTCCTTGTCTTCACATGTGACACAGTGTCTAATACTATACAATACTTACAGTCCCACGGACATGCTCATATTGATAGAAGGTTCAAGCGAATACCGTGAACGTGACTAAATACCGTGATTCCTAGAGAACAAAATCTTCAATAAAACACAGATTACCTTTCTTCAAGAAGATGACTTTATTATACCTCTGATAATCTAGCTGTATTATTGGGCCAGTAATTGGAATTATACCATATAATATACATATCATGGCTTTAATCCGAAAGAAAATATGAAAAGCGTATGAGTGTCTTAAACCAACAAAACCCTTCCAGGAACTTGCTGGGCGTACAAATTCGGCGACAATTGACGTGCTTGTAAAATAGTCATATTGCCCATGTTGTCTCATATCCGTGTGTTATTAACAAAAAACACATAAGCAAACATGCGGTTAACGAGCGAATTTCATATGGCTTTAGATGCACAATGTTAAGTTTAGGAGTACATTATGTTCTGAAAGTAAAACAAATGGAATCTCTGGAATCTGTCTACAAAGACAGTTTTACCCACGGGCTGGGAAAAAGTTCCGGCCAAAATTGCGATGATCGTTTACTTCCGAGTCGACTCGATAACCTCACGTAAATAATTATTTCATTTTAAGAGCGCACTTGCTTACGTTAGAAATATAACATTCCCATATTTGACATCAAAATGTTATGTTCAGGAAAGCATTCGAATTTAATATTGTAGAAACGTATTTATTCAACTGGAATTCGATATTCTTTGTATTAATTTTTTTTATTGTTACGCGTGTTCTAAACTGGGACAGCATCAGTTAAATATAACTCCTAATGCAACAAAATAAATAACCAATTCTAAATTTAGAAAGTTCAATTTTTGATTGGGTCATTTATCTTTAGGCTATGCGTTAAGATTACAAACCATGTTGTGTTATCTAGAAGATCAATAGAGGAGGAGACTGACTCAAAACGATCTTAAATAGCATTGTTAGAAAAAAAGGGTTTTATTGTCATATATGTGTCTTAAATACAGTCCTAGTTTGGTCCTGTTCTCTAGTCCACTGATAACTCTTTGTACATTTTTGCACTGCAGAAGACCAGAATAGATTGCTGGGTTGGGTTGTTCAAAAGTTAAACCAGGCTTTAAAGAACAGCGTAACAAAGAAACTATATTGTTACGTGACGTCGTACAACAATGGTTTGGAGTAAATACACATTTGAACAACTGGCCCCAGGTCGACAAATCCCCGATGCAACCAATTAAAGCTTTGTATATTATATGGTATAATTCCAATTACTGGCCCGATAATACAGCTAGATTATCAAATGAATAATAAACCATCCTATTTAGGAAATGGTAATAGTAGGCCCATATCTTCCTCTTTTTTTTTCTTTTTTTTTTTGGTACTGCACAGCAGTCTAGGCTGTGAGATATACAGAATCTTAGATCCTACCAGCTAAAGACAAGACAAGGCCCCTATCTTTGTTTTGTTGAAGATTTTGTAATCAGAGAATCACGGTATTTAGTCACGTTCACGGTATTTGCTTGGACCTTCTATCAATATGAGCATGTCCTTGGGGGCTGTAAGCATTATATAGCATCAGACACGGTGCCACGTGTTAGGGCAGAAAAAGGAATATTCTCAGAAACGCACCTGTGTTTCAATCGGCCATTGGCAATGACGGACTGGTTTGCCTGTCGAACCAAGAAGTTGGTCCACAGCAGTAGGATGGTTGGTCCAGCATCTATTTTGACACTTTGACAAAGAGACAGGTATAATAAGTGGATTCTTGTTATCCTTGCATTGTCTGTGTGACGTTTATAATAAAATTGTACATTATCTTCTCACTATGACTTAATTTTACTGTCACATAAATTGTGCACAGGACAAAATTTGAATCTAAAACACTTTATTCATGTTGGGTCCTTCTTTCGAATTTCCATAAGCCTAACATAATAGAGCCTCTATAACCCTCTTATATTTTCTCCATATCAATCCATTGTATTTGATGTGTGTTCTAAATTCGGACAATAAAGTTAACAATAGTTTCATACGCAGCAGAGGAATTGATAAAGTCTAAAATTGGAAAGTTCAATTCCAAAGTCCGGGGAGGTCCGTCTCGGCTTTACGCTATGCGTTACGGTCACAGAGCGGTTTGTGCCATTTACAACGGAAACAAAAACGGAAAACGAACAAAAGAGGTGACTGACACAAACCAAGCTTAAATATCATTGCTACTAATACAAACACAATGTTTTCATCGTCATGTGTTTCTTCTTAAAACATTCGATCCTAGCCTGGCCTTGTGCTGTAGCCTACTAGTAAATCTCTGTACGGAAGAAGACCGGAAGTAGATTTCCTCGTTCAGACATGATAGGCCGATAAACTAAGAATGCATTTCCCGTGGTTCAGGCACGATTAATCGATAAACTAAGGCCTTCTGGAGAGCTATTGAATTTGAATACCTGTTTAGTCAAATAAGAGTTGTTCCTACTTTGTCCCATGTTCACAGTTAAGGCAAAATCGTACAAAATACAAATGCCATAGTTTCATAAACAAATATAATAACTACCCTAGGCTGTCTAAATTTTGATCAATACAATTTTGTGTACAGCCGGAATAAAGAAAGTAAGATTAGGTATCACGGAACATCAAAAAAGACTATTCATCTTCAGTGTTGTTCCCTTACGTCGTATCGGCTATATACACTCCAAGTAAAACAAATGCACCGATGCACGTCATATATACCGACATTTCTTTCCGTTTCGCCTTACGCCGCCGTAATATAAGGGAGATGACCATAAGTACACTGTATTTTATTTTTTGGGGATAAAACTCTCTGTTACTAAACAGATTCTAGTTCAGAACATTTTGCAGGCTGAGACCCTTGCGTAAATCGAACCCTCGACCCTAAGAGTTAGGCAACGAATCGCCAGAAGTAAATGCCGGCCACCTAAACCACTCAGCTATCCGACCTTCTACAAGCATTGTTTTAAATTAGGGTTTTAGGGCTTGTTAAGGTTATTTCACTCATATGACGGCGTGCCATCCCTGTCGGTGAAGGAAACCACCTGAAACGATGCTGGCAATGCAGAAGACTCCAAAATTCGTTTACAGTAGCCTACGAACAACAGGACATCACAATAAATCGACTTCTCAGAGAGCACCAGGGCACAGGAGGCTCCCAACCAACCACCCACAAAAGTAATCCTAAATGATGGTATGATAGTCATTTGGCAAGTTAGCCGACTGTTCAACGTTTATTTGATTTCAATACATACATTGCTATTGGCGTTTCTTTTCGACGATATTGCTAAGCCAATATTTCAATTTTTATGTCACGTTTGCGATATGGATCTTCTTGCTCATCCCAGTGCGTCAAATTATAATTCTCTCGATGGTTATCTGAATGGTTAAGTGTAATACTTTCTTTGTTGCATTCTAGTTTTCTTCTTTCAGGGTCTTGCGTCATTTCATTCATGTAGGCTGATGACAAATTGGCCATTCAGTAAAAGTTTAATTGCTCACGATTTTTGACTCGATAAGAGCTTCTCTAGATTGTAAGATATTGAGCGAATGGCTGCCTTGTCGACTTCACTTAATTGAATATCACGGAATGAAAGCAATGCTCATTTCTGGATGGAGATGAGGTAACCCGCTAATAACCAAAAGTAAATTGCTGTAGAGAAGAAATTCGCCGATTAAATCCCCACTTGAAAATGTAATCCAAATCACTAAAGAATTGCTTCAGAGTCCGCTCTTTAAATGAAATGACCTGCCCTCAACACGATTAACGTTTTCATACAACCCGTTTAATTGACGTTTATTGAGTGCTGTAATGTCTCGCCCTTTGTCATGCTCGCCACTACACTCCGTTCACAGACAGATGATAGCTCTTACAAAATATCGATTTTTCTCGTTTGTTCTCGCCTCGGGACGACAAATACTCTCCGTCATAATGGAGTGTGTGAAGAAATATGCTTGTTATTGTAGGCGAGATTCTTGCGAGATGGCGTATTGAATTTGATACATGTCAAATCAAATATTAAAACCATCCCAGTTCGAAACTTATAAATTTACACATAATTTTCAAAAACTGTTTGACAGTTTGGCGCTAGGAATGTCAAATTCGTGCCTTGTCATACAATTAACAGTTTTTGGTGTTTTTTTAGGAACAAAACACTTACTGATAATGAACAGATTCTAGCTAGAAAAGTTTGCAGACTGAGATCCCTGCAGGAATCGAACCTACGACCCTCAGAGTTAGGCATCGAATCGCCAGCAGTAATTGCCGACCCCCTAAAACACTCGGCTATCCGACTTTTTCTAAACTAGAATCTGTTCTGTATCAGATTGTGCTACCTCAAGCAAAAATAGTAAAATACCGTTAATGGTCACTCTCTACACGACAAAATAAATATTTCATTATCTTACAGTTATTCAGGCACTTGCTTAGTTTAAAAACAAAAAAAAAAACTACTGCGAAGTATTGGAAAAATTGTTTAGTTTGTGCAAATATTATAAACGTTTCAGATTTACTCAAAATTCGGTTATGCCTCTTATTTTGCAGTTGTCAATTTGTGTTAAAGAATACTAGGCCTATGTCTTTCAGTGGTCATGAATTTCGATGTTTCTAATTTGTGAATTTTCGCGACCTTGTTATTATCTCTTCTTATATTTAGTAAGAAAGTAGTCAGTCGCTTTATCAGTTTTTAATGATTTGTCAAAGAAGAAAAGACTGTTCTCAATTTGGATTTAGGGGCAGGGGATTTTATCAGGGTCGATTTCGGCGCCAAGGTGAAGTTGGGTTTGTGTTTTGATTTCCTAACCACTTTTATTTAATACAACGCTAGCTGATGGCTGCGGTAATGATGGTCGTGGTATAATTGAAATACTCTTCTTGTTTAAGCACCAATACATAAAAAAAGAATAGAATTGAAATTACTAAAATGACGTCATAAAACCACCCTCTCAAACACGTGTAATCTGTCAAACTCAACTCCTGTTTACATCAGTGGTGTTTGCTCTTACAAGATGTTACTTGAGGATGAAGATATTTTCATAGTAGTGGGTTGGTAATTTGAAAGATGCTATTCATGGTGTCGCCAAAGGGTTCGTTTCTTGAAAATATTCTTGCGCTTGCAGAAGTTCTATAGAGTTGACCAATTAAATTTATTCTTATGAAAGTCCCGAGGCGCTGAACCAATTGAACTGTTCGTACCTTACCTAGGGCGACATAAGCCAATCAAAGCGCACTTGAGAGTGAAGTGTAGTGTTCCGCATCATAATGAACTGATAAATAGTGTTGCATGCTCTGTATCATTATTTGTTTTATTTTTTTGTTCGATTTGGGTTTTTAACCTTACAGTTTGCTTATATGACGACGTGCCAGCCGAGTTGGTGAAGAGAACCACCCTAAACGATACTCAAAACAAACAAGACACTAAAGTACATTTAAAGGACGAAAAACATAACACCACAACAAATCAGTTTCCTGATACCCCTTAGCTCAGAGAGCTCCAGGGCACTAAAGGATCCTACTAACAACCCACTTTATTTGTTTGTTCCACGGATTTCAGCAGCCTTCTGCGATGAATGAATCACACTTGCAAATAGCCAAGAAGTGTTCACAGGATATAAATTTAACGCATCAGCAAAATGAATTATTTTAATGAAAGACTGAAACAATTCACGTCTTCACCAGAGGACTTTATGCATTCGCCTCTAGATCAAGTTAATTTTTTGTATACGTACATTGTAAGAGCTCGTGTAGATAATTTAATAAACTTAATTTAATTCACGTCCCTGAAATTACATTCTTGGAAAGGAAACGAATCCTTATGTAGTTCGGAATTTATGTGTGTCAGTTAAGAGCAATGTCATAAAGCCATAGTGCCGTTATCAGAATTTAGGCTTTATTTGTAGTGTAGCTTCGTTTTATTGATTGATTGCAATATAACTAATATATAAAGAGGTTAGCCTAATCGTATTATAGTGCCAACTAACACCAAGTCTAGAAGTTGTACATTATATTTTTGCCCGCAAATCCAAACGTATGATAGACGTAAATGTTCGATGAATTCGCTTCTGCTATGTATGTTTCTCTGGTTGGTTGAATTGAGTTTAACACGGTTCTTAGCCTAATTGGTGAATTAAGCCGCCTTCAATGACACTAGCAACATATATAACAACACATCACATTTACTGTACAACAATTGAAATGTATTATTATTTGACTGATTGATTGTTCATTCACCAAAAAAAAAACCCAAAGATGATATACATATTATTGTAGCATTACAATGATTGTCGGGATTAATGCTTTGTAAAGAGCTTGCTCTATTCCTCTGTAGATGTATAATTGATTACTTATATTTATAATTTATGTACATTTTGATATACAAAGTAAACAAAACACACAACAGAACAACAAGAGTGTGAAATTGTGATGTGAATATGTACAAGATAAATACAGTTTATCTTACTCCAGTATGAAGATTGCTTGGAACGATCTTAGTATCTAGATCGAAACGTCGCTTACCAATATATCCAGAAGTTGAAAATCCATCTCAATCGTCATGTTTTTTATGAAGATTGTTGTAGATTTCAATAAGTACGATTTAAGTTTGGATTTTAATAAAGAGGTAGACATAATGACAGGAAAATTGTAATACAGTTTGTTCCATTCCCTTGGACGGGTTGTTTTTAGGGAGTGATAAGAATGGTTATCTTAGCGAAAACCTCGTAACAGGGACCTAAGGATAGCCGAAGTGTTCGGTTACTTCTCAAAAAGATTTACCGGTATTTCTTTTGCTCCGATGTCTTAAGCTTACTTCTGGACAAAGTGGTGGAACTGACAATGACTGACGCCATTATTCACTGGAAAAAGTTTTTTTTAAGTCATTGGAAAGTGATAACAGACACAAAGTGTATCGCTAATGTGTCTGTTTTTCGTGATATAAATAGCTATTGGGACAATTTCCCCTGTTCTTTGTCAAGGTACAAGAATTAATTTAACTGGTAAGTCTCTTTCTTATGTTCCGTGTTTTTTGTGTTAAACTCAGTCTTAGAAACATAATTTGACTACTTTAGACAGAAAGAGACAACGAATGCAACGTCTAATGACAAGTGAAGAACATAATGTCTATGCTTTTAGGTTTTTTTGGTTGTGTTTCTTACTTTTAAATCGAGCAGCATAGACATAATATAATTAAAAGCTGTAGAAGTTCTTTGATTTTACGACGATAATACATGCTAAATACTTTAGCACACATGATTTAACAATAATAAATTCCAATGTTGTTACAAACTATCAGATGCTTCAAAGCAAACTAAACAAAAAAATACATTAATAATTACGTCGTACAAGTTTATTTGTTTTCATTTGCTGTTTCGAGGCTATCGAAAATAGAGATTTCCCATCATCCTTCGCTGAAAAATCGGATACTGGTTGTCATCCTCGTGTGCTATGTCACATCATACGTTTTAAGATGTGTCTAGGTCCTGGATGGCGTTCGGCAAACCCTCGCAAGATGTCTCGTTAGTGCGCTGTCATCGCTCAGCTCGGCCGTGATATGTGCATGAATATACTTGAAAATCTTACAATTTTTTTCACCGAAAGCCTATTTACCGCCGTGTGGACAATAAACACATAAGCAAACTTAGGGTAATCGAGCGAATTTCATATAGCTATAGATACGAAATGTTTAGTTAGGAGTAAATAATGTTCTGAATGTAAAACAAATTGAAACTGTTGAATTCGTCTACATTGGCAGAGTAACCCACAGGCTGTGAAAAAGTTCCGGCAAAGATGGCGATGATCGTATCAAGTCTGAGATTATGTACGCAGTACGTTCCATGACTTCCGAGTGCCCTTGGTGTTGTGAACATTATATATATATGGGAGTTGCATACTTATATAGTTAATAGACGCCTGGTCTTCACAATAAAGAATCAGCATGTGTCATGACAGCGAAATAATCTTTATATAACATGAACATAAACTAAAAACATAAAACAGGTCAAGGACTATCTTTTTTTACATAACCCTTCATCTCAAAAAAGTCTTCTTTTTTTTCTCTCGTTTTCTTAAGCACCGTTTACCATCAATCTATTTCTCATAGCCTCTTCTTATCTAGCTCCGTCAGACAGAGGATCCTCCCGTCATTTCGTCAATTACCAGTTAAACATAGCTTGAAGGATTCAGCACACGTACTCTATGTTAACAAGCTCGTTAAATTGATACGTAACTCGCGGCTACGAAATGAGGGAGCGCGCGCTATCAGCAAAAGACACTTGCCCGCTGTGACTAATCGATCAATTATCCTCGCCAAAAATAATCGATAAATGAACGCCTGCGGAAATGAATAAATGACTTGTCGAATGTCAATCAATGTCTGCCGACATATTGTTACGGAGTTAACGGGCACAAGGTGAAGGTCAACTGGTCCTGATGGTGTATTCAGATATCGCATTAGTCAAAACTTGTCTTTTGCACTAACTACTGTCATTCAGCTCGGCTTTTATTGCGCGAGTAATATAGAGGCTAACCAACGAGAGCCCGTGTGTAACGATTAGTATTATCCGTCAACCAAATTCCTTGTTTTTATTGGTCAATTACCAGGAGATAAAAACCCGTACACCGTGGGCGAATTTTCAACTCACGGTTAATAAAAAAACAAATATGGCCGCCTTCGCTTCAAATTTTGTTTTCTTGATTTAATACATCTGACCGTTAAATTCGACAACAAGTTGGCAATGACATAGTTTAAAACATAATTTCTTCAAAATAGCTGCATTTAAATGACGAAAAAATATCGGAAACATCAGTTTTACAGACTTGCTTTGTGCAACGTCATTGACCTGCGACTCAGGATGTATGAGCTTCAAGACGGTCATAAAAATCCGTATACACACCCTTGGAAACATGTCAATAACTAATAGTATCAATCAAGTCTGTTAGTTTAACAAAAAAAGGCGTGAGATTTATTTAAATTAAAAGACGAGAGTGATATACATCGTCACACACGGGCTCGAGTTGATTAATCTTTTTCTCACACAACACATTTTTAGTAATTTTGAGGTGATTTGAGTGTGGAAATCTGTACATATTGGAGTTATTGGTATGGATGCACATTGTTGTTTGCGTTTTTTTCAGCTTTCTGCTTTAACATAGAAAAAATGTGTTTTTTAAGAAAAATAAACGCTATATGGAAAGTCTCACATTACACTGAGAATTGTGACTTGTCTGCCATGTCGAATTCTTCAATGAGAATCTTTAGGGTTATCACCAAGCTGTTTATATGTTTTTGTTTTTGATGACACACAAATAATTCCCCGGCAGACTTTACGAGTGCGTAGGTATTTAAATAGTCAGCATTTGAGTGATGCACATGGAACCACGTATCGGGACAAGGCAATAACTTGAGATAACGATCGTAAGTGACTGAGGGTTGCTGGACACTTTATACCCACTGTTGCTGTTATTCTGTGCGTAAAACTACTTAACTGTTAATCCCACTGACTTCCTCGGGAACTCCAACCTCTCAAGAAGTTCCTGTGGATTAAATATTAATGGCACTTACAGCTTTTCATAGTTTACGGGGTTTATTGAATAGATGCTTTTTTTCTTTGGTTCGGGAAAATTGTCAGATTAAAAACGTTGGTTTTAGCATTGAAATTACAGAATATTTGGTAGAGGAAATCGGTTGTCAACTCTGTTGTTTATTGGTTAAATTGGTGAAATGGCTTTCCGGTGGCTGCGGAGATCACGGAGTACTTTTAACGAGGTTTATTCCCGGTTTTCTACTTCGGCAAGACAAAATCGTCATATACGTGATATACCCTTGAGTACGACGTTAAACACCAATTTAATTAATAAATAAATCATAGGTGACACGGAGAGAAGAAGGCAGCGAAGGAAAAAGCGGGTTTAATTAAAACCAAGAGTTGCAAAGGAAAGTACATACAACTATTTCGTTTTTGCGGCTAGCAGAGTAAACTGGGTGGCAGGTACAAACTAGTAGCGATTCTTTGCTCGACTCATCGGGGTGTTAGTTTGATTCGTGCAAAAATCTCAGTGTGCAAATTTTGAGAATGAATATTTTTTCTTTGAAAGAGGATTTGCCTTCAATTCCATCGAGAGAGCCGGATTAACGAGGTCAAAGTGGCAGACATTCTTTTTTTAATTTTTTTTTTTTATAACTTTTATTTTAACCAAACTGTACACAGTAAACATTTAATTCTTAAAATAACAAGTGAATCAGAAATTATATAGTTATATCAGTCAGCACTAGTGATAAAGTAGTTGATAACACATTAGATATCTGTCTTGTTATCATAATAAAACAATAGAAATAAAGCAGGCATTCCTTCTAACTATTAGAAGACTGTTTCACAAAAGGTGTTGCGATATTTCGATCTCGCAGTTGTCATGACGACACAATGTCTTCAACAATTGGGGTCATACCATAAATATGTGCTTAAATTTGCGAAGGCTTTGAAGAGGTTTTTGGAGTGCGAGTCATGCATCAGTTTAAAAGGGCATAATTTTCTTTTTAATTTATACTTCGAAATTTCCAACAACAAAAAGATGAACTGTAACGGTTTCCCAGTCGTGAGTATCTTCTTCCTTCACCTCTCCTCAATACCCACTCACAGATTAAATTAAGGATGAATAGACAATAAAAATAAACATTTTATCCACCAATCAAAGCATCCGTAATCCAACAGGAAGCAGGTAACGAGACCTGGTCAGCCTATGCCCCCTAGCGGTAGCTGTGTCAAGTGCAATCAGGTGAATCTATGGGTGGTTTTTAGAAGATTTGTGACGAATCTGTCGCTCTGAGCAGGAATCATTGCATGAAAGAAATCAAAATTAATTCTCGAAATAGAATGGTATATTGGCAGAGATTGTGAGATGTTTCAAAAGGCCTAATGTTTTATCGATTTGTTTAATGTCTCCTTTTTTATCTCATGACAAAGAAGATTTCTTCTAATGACATCACAAACATCTCGGGTGTTAATTCAGAAAGAAAAAAGTACATTTCCGTTACTATGGTGTTTTAGCTCATGAGCATTAAGAAGTAATCCTGCTTTAATTGGTAGAAAGAGAGAACTATATTTTAGTCCAATCAGATAAGCCGTTACAATCACACTCCCACACGATGTGAAATATAACGCGTAATTCTTCTTCCAGAAAGCAAATTGATTGTTGCCTTGTGTCAATACGAGATGAGAAATGACATTGGACGTCTTGTATTAATACTGCACTACTGAAAGAAGGTCGTATCAATTCTCTCTTAGGTCGAAATGTTGTCGACAGCTTAGAGCGAGGGTTATTACTTGTTTTGCTGTAGACTGTCAGCTGACTAACTATTCAAGAATTTTTACTGACTTGCAACCATTTGTTACGGGGCCATAACGTCAGTTTCTAAACAAATTATAGACTGTTCTTTAACCATTGAAAGTATATTTTGTTGAAATTTTTGTAACCATTGCTTGAAAATTATCTTAGTATCTAGATCGAAACTTCGCTTACCAATATATCCGGAAGTTGAAAATCCATCGCAGGGGTCGTCATGTTTTTGTAACTATTTAGGGTTTAAGAACAATTTTATTTGGTTCTCTGCTAGTTGATTACTTTTTTCTTGTTTTTCTCTCTTTGTAGTTTTTGGTATTTCCTTTACAATTTTTCTAAAAAAAAAAAGGAGATTGTAAGACGACCACTTTGTGTGTTGTCCTTCATTGTCAGCGCACTGTCACTGTAAGGGGTCAGGCCGGAAGTCAACAGTGGTAAAGAATAGAGAGAAAGGGAGCAATAGTCAATAGCCAATTTCCCCATTACCTCATAAAAGCACCTTAAAACCAACCCCATTAAAAAGCTAAAGACACAATTCGTAAAAAGTATCTGCTTCTCTGTCATTTTCTGGGGTAAAAAAATGGATGTACATTAGAATTATATTACGCTCTTTTTTAAAAATTAGTTTGTGTAGCAGAGATGCTCAATAGATAGGATCAATAGAGTTCGTTTTCAATTTTCTATACAAGTTTATCCTTTATTAAATCTCACACTGTTAAATATTTATGGCCCAGTCTTTAAATATGAGAAACGCGGAGTATTTGTTTTTAAATGTTCCTCGTGGGAAAAGTTCTCATTGGAACCAATCACAATGGTCCACTGGGTCCTCTAACGTTAAACATTCTGCTTTCCGGCATTAAAGAGCTCTATCTTCCGGAAAATAACACCTGAATTTCCATGGCCAGTCATCGTGTTGGAAGACTCCTATTATGAAAAAGTTCAGATTTACATCTAAGAAACGCCACCTGTTCCATCCGAGAGTTATCTGTCACTATCACTTTTGCTGAAATTGTTTTGTTACGCTTCGGTTTCATGTGATTTTTTTGTTCTAAATTAGATTAACGTGAGAGATACTTTTGTTTACTCAGCGGATAACAACATCGCTGGGTTTATCGTGGGCATTAACTGTCCCCAGATAGAAGTTGACAATCCATCTCAGTCGTCATGTTTTTGTGAGAGATACTGTTTCGTGTTCAATTTTGAATATAGAAAAACTTTTGCTTCGCCTGCCTAAACGACAGGCAAGAAAACATACTTATTTTTCAATTTCTTTTTTTTTTCATTCAAAAAGCTTAATAGCCTATAACATTAATGTCCGTCACGCTGTTATGTTTGTGTTTTGTATGTCTACATTTTCTTTGCCTGGTGAAAATTTTATTTTCAGGCAAGGTCATAAACTTAAATCAGTGTCTCACGTGACTGAGAAATGGTGGGCATATCTTACATAATAACGCCCTATGTGGGCTCGGAGACAGTTAATGCCCACGATAAACCCAGCGATGTTGTTATCCGCTGAGTAAAATTTACTCAAATATTAACATGGCGTCTCACCTCAGTGATTCAATCCCTCATCGTAAAGTCTCGCCAGATTAAATATTAATGATGCCAACGGCCTAGTTAACGGTGCTGATTGAATCGAGATCTTTTGAAAATAACATGATATCTTCTGCTGTGAGTTAAGGTGTATTCACACAGTGCGATTTGTAGTAACGACTTTAGGGGATTACCCTTATTTACAGCGCTTTGATTGGTCAATGTTTGTCTCGAAAAATATCGACCAATCAAAAGAGCGCTAATACGGGGAGTCCCCTAAAGTTGTTACCGCAAATCGCATTGTGTGAATGCAACTTTAGTGGACTAATATATTTGGCCTTTAAAAACCTTACCTCCTTTTTGGGGGATAAAACTCTCTGATGTTGAACAGATTCTAGTTCAGACAATTTTGCAGGCTGAGACCACTGTGCCCTGTATTGGTTCGATTGTTTGTCTGTTTGATTGGTTGGGGTTTTACATCGTACTCAAGGTTGTTTCACTTAGCCCAATCCAATCCTTAAACGATGCTGGCAACATGCAAGACAGGGCAAAACATTTGCATAACATTTACAAAACAGGACACCACAACAAATCGGCATCCTGTGCCCTTAGCTCAGAGAGCACCAAGGCACATGATAATCGCTTTGTCTATCATATGTATGTATACAGGGAAGATTTCCAGAGGCTCTCAGAGATGTTGATTTTCACGATTTTTCTTTCCGATGTTTTTACAAAATACCGAAACGCAAAGCCGTCATGTAAGTGAAATACCTCTGAGGGCGACATTAAAGTCTTAACAAATAAATAAATGTAAATTGAAGCTCTCAAGTTGGTTTTGCATTTTAAATAGATACAGAGAGATCAATGAACATGCCATTGGCTAAGTAAATGTCATATAGGATTCAATTGGTCGTTCATACCCACAGGAGATATTTGTAGTAATTATGATATGAAAGATTTATTTATCTGATTGGTGTTTATCCAGGTACTCAGGAGTATTAACTTACCGGTATATGACGACTTTGATTGCCGGCGTATAATGGGAAACCGGGACAGTAACACATAAAAACTACACCGCGTTCTCCGCATCCACCGGAAAACTTCCCTTCTATATCTTAGGTCGACAAGGGGATTCGAACCTATTCCGTGTACAATGAAGGGGCGTCACCAATCTAACGCTCAATAGAGTCACGGAGACGCCCTGTCGTCAAGTGTGTTTATCTTTTAACCGATATATATGGACAAAGATTTCTTACCGAGAAACTTTTCTTGTAATTTTGTATGACCGGAGACAAGTCAGCCTTCTTTCATTTGCTTATCTCAGCTGTTTTAAACTCATTTTCAATTTTACCTTCAGTTTACCCTCTATCGTTGCATATTATTTTTAAATTATATCAAGTCTTTGACCTGTTGTTAAAGTTAATCATTTGCAGGTATTTGTTTTTGGTCTTTGATTGAGGCTAATCGGTTTATCACGGAGAGCCTCGATATATAGAAACAGTCAAAATCATATTTCAACCAATCAGATCTTCTATCTAATCTGCACTGGGCGCACGATAACTCACGAACTTCAAGCCCCCTAGCGGTAACTATGGTAAGAGAAATGAAGTAAATCTGTTCATAATACGTTGAATGGGTTTTGGAAGAATCAGTCTTTTTGGACGCAAACCATGGTCTGAATGAAATATAATTAATTCTTCCAGTTAAAGGATTTACAGACAGAGATTGCTGGGTATTTTAGACAGCGAAATGTTTTATCGATTCGCAATGTCTTCTTGTTATCTCCTGAGTAAGACGAGTTCGTCTTCATCGTGTGGTGTCAACTCAGGAAAATAACCATTTCCGTTGTTCTGGTACTGGAGCGCATGCCCAAATGGAATGTATTCAATGATGATGAAAATAAATAATTATTATTCGTTTATTATAGCAGTTGTTATTCTATTACCTTTTCACGAGGAATTCCTACAGAATTTCCGCGGCCTTACCAAGAAATGACTATAAACCAATTATTGGATTCTAACTCGAACGGCTGCCTTCAACCCAGCTTAATCAAACTATGCCTATATTCACTTTGCCCAGTACCCCGTTTTCTGAAACCCCCAACCACCCTCAGTCTAAATTGTTGATACAAAATGTAAAAAAGTTTCAAATATGAAAAAAAAATATAATTTTATTATCCCACTGCCAAAGTGAGGACTAAAGAAATATTGACTATACGATTATTTTAAATATTCAACCCACTCCCAAAGAATTTCGTTTTTTTATTATCAGCTTACATGAGTTTAAGCGCTAAAGTTTGACTATTTTAGTATGTGGAACTCATGTCGTAAGTTTACTCAACTTCACCGAAGTACCATTTAATATTTACTATTTACGTTTTGTTCACTTTGATGTCAGATTCCCACTTTGTGAAGCACTATTTCAAGTCACGTGACTTGTAAGTTTTCACCTGATTTCCGAGAAAAGCGGCCATATTAAAAATGAAAATGGCTTATTTGTAAGCACGGACTTGGAGTTAAAATTGCATATCTAGTTCATCATCTTGTCATATCTAGTCGAAAATATAAGTCGATGTGACTGTTAAAGAAGAACGATTTTGCAACGTTTACCCGCATACTTTAGTATCCTCAAGCGATATTCGATTAGTTCTTTACATGCACTTTAACACCCGAGTCTTTGATTGTAGGCGAAACTGAGCATCTTCAAAATGACCAGCCGTATGAAATACGAACACGGACTTTATTGATTTATCTAAAGATTGTGTATCCGTTTGAGTTGAGATCGTGAAGGGAATGGAGAGAAGCCGTGTAAAGAGCAGGTTAATCGCCGTTTCTGTAGCAGATCCTGGTTTTCATAAAATCTGCTGTATGTGTTTATCACTCGTCCAATGTTTACTCGTTGTTAACGCGGGTTAAATTTGTCCGCCAGATTTCTACCAAGAGGAGCTCTTTACATCAATGTAAATAAGTACTCGTGCTTTGAAAGTTGGTCGCCTTTCTGTTCCAAATAACTCCAGAGTACTTAATACTTAGACAGTAAACAAAACTATAATGGTGAGTGCATCTTGTTGATGGTCCCTTTATACAGGCCCTAATGGATCTAACGTTCAACTTGTGTACTTAAGTATAAGGCTAGTATTTTCGACAAAAATAGTTCTCCAATTGGTCATTTTGTGAAATGCTAAAACAGGAATGCAACTTAGGTAGTTTAGTGTGTCAGAGTAAATTTCTGTGCTACCTGATTTGGGCGTGACGGGGCAGTGGCGGCGCTTATTTATGTTCAGCAAAAATAATATCACGCACGGCGGCCCTTTAAGTTGCATTTGCACTCAAAAGTTCAGAATTTTACGTTATCACAGAACCTCATGAAAAAATGATATTTTTCTCAAGAAGTACAAGCTCGAGGCTTTCCAGTAATTCCAACATCAAATTTGTAGGTTGAAGGAGAGTTTTATAATAACAAAAAAAAACTAAACACTGAATTTTCTGGCAATATACTATTATGTGGATGTGCCAATCAGCTGTCTTAACTGAGCCACCCTTAGATGTTTGTACGCTACTCCAAGTCAAACGTTAATTAGCCGCGCCCCATTCCGCTGTTTAAAATCTTAAGGATACTCTAACCCCCCCAACACAGTGTTTTTACGTTTTACTTCTAAACTACTGTGATTTTTGCAACAAATGTATATATTCTGAATCGCCCCTTTCTGTAGAACAATAATAAGTAAATTATTTTTCTCTGAAACAGAAAAAAATATATTGCTTAAAATGTAAGTTTTTGCTACCTCTTTTTCAAATGCCTACTCCTTTTACACCATTTACGTCAACTGTTCAACGTATAAAACATCATATGAACCAAAAAACTGTCATTCAGTTTTTTCTTGTTTGTCTTAGTTTTCTTGCAATAATCCTTTAAAGTTAAAAAATAAAAAAATGAGTCAAAAAAGTGAAATTTCAACTTCTTATAATTATATCTAAAAAAACGAGAAAAGATATTAAAAATTTGAATGACAGTTTTTTAGTTCAATATGTTGAGATGAAATGTTCAAAAAATCATTACTGTAGGTATAATTATAGCCGAGGAGTAGGGATTTTCCCAAGTACGGTACTCTGAAAAATGAAAGCAGAGAAATCAGGTAAAATGTATTTCTGCTCTATTTTACGACAGGTTTACCTCTTTCATCCTCAATTCTTTGAAGTAATTCAGTCCTTTTTTTTTTATACAAGTTGTTTATTAAATCGAATAGACCCATTCTATGTATGTTTCGCCAATAATTATATATATATATATTGTGAAATATACCAATTTTTCTATAAAATTGAGCAGAGCAATTCCATTCAAGCTGTGACCACTCTCTTAATAGACTAACACCAATCATACACATGTGGCGTCAGTGAGTGTATATACATTGGCAACCAGGACTGCCAATACACAGTTGATAATAAGTGCCCCGGTAGACAACCATGCCAAGTGTTATGTTTAAACCATTATTTTTTTTATAACAATGTACATTATTTTGTTAAAAATTAAAAAAGTCTTCTACTTAAAAAACCTCAAAGCTGCTAAATTGCTATAATCCCCTCATGGACTGTGAATGGAAACAAGCGTAGTTCTAACCATGAAGTCTCTTGTACACTCCATGTTCTAACTAACATTCTCAATACACAATACACGGAAACTGTTGATGCACGCATATGCACGGCGGGCATGGGCTAGTAGACTGTTAATCCTCTCCAGGTAGCTACCTGTATTTAATTGATTGTCAAACACCACTGTTGTAAATAATGTAGTCAAGTTTTATCATCAAAGTTAACGGTCTTCTAATTCAAATATTTTTATCGGGTTTGCTCTAGGATAAAGATCACTATCTCAACTTTTTTTTTTTTTAGCTGTTGGGGGGGTTAGAGTATCCTTAACTCATTCCATATAAGGCCATGAACCCGGCGAGATCAAAAGTTTTACTTGAGGCATATATGGGAAAATGACCGGCCTTCTTTATGCTGAATTCGACATATGGCGTGATTTTTCCAAGCTATTACTGGCCTTGTACCAATTTAATTATTTTCATTTCAAAGTAATTGTTTCAGTTTATAGACAAACCTTGGTTAAAATCAAGGCAATGAGAATTTGTTGTAAAACCCTAATTTTGAGTGCTAATGCAACTTTAAGAAATTCGATATGTTCAGCGAAAATATCCTGACTCAAAAGAAATGGCGAGCAAAGGCTTATCAATTAAGTATACAACTAAGGTTCACCTATAAACTCCATTAAAGGAAAAAACGGAAAGGATTACAATCTTTATTCTGAACCACATCAACTTAGTGATCTATTCTCAAAGGCTGTGAATATTTAATTCTGACGAAAAAGTGCGCTAACAAACAATGATTATGTCAGTTAATGTTCTTTTTTTTATTTCACACTCCATACTTCCACAGATCAGTTTAGAGCAAGAGAGAATAAAATAGAAATTCTGAACAAGGAAGTGACGTTGGTATCCAGAATATGTTTAGACTGTAGTATGTCATAACCAGTTAATTATATACGAAAGTAGAAGGTTATCAAAGTCATACAATACCGTGATTATGCGACCGGTTGCTCATAACTGTAATAACTCAAACCCATTGTTGTATGACGTAACGTCACAATATAGTTTCTTTGTTACGCTGTTTGTCAAGCATGTATGCCTGGGCTGGGTTGTTCAAAAGTTAAACTAGACTTAAATGAACAGAGTAACAAAGAAACTATATTGTTACGCGACGTCATACAAGAATGGTTTGGAGTAAATACACTTTTGAACAACCGACCCCTGGCACCGAGCCCCTATATCCCTATATAGGACTGTAGGTTAAGGTTACTTTAACCGTCAACTGTTTGTTTTTTACGTTTCGTAATTTTACTTTTATGTATATATTTTTGCACTAATGAAGAGAAAGAAAATTGTGCTTGCCTTATATATTCTGAACCGTCTATTAGTGTAGAAAGATAATATGTAAATTATTTATTTTTTAAACGTACAGAAAACTATATATCATCAAATGTAATTGTTTGCCTTTCAAATTGCTACCTTTTTTACCCCATTTATGCCAACTGTACTGTTTTACATCATTTAAGTCACATGAGTCAAATGTGTTAAGTTTAAAAAAAAAAAAAAGTGAAAAAACAGTGAAATTTCAACTTCTGATAAATATAACTAAGAAACGAAAACAGGTATTGAAAATCTGATTTTTTTTTTTTTTATTCCTATGTATGTTTAGATGAAGTGTGCAAAAATCGTAACTGTGGGTATAATTATAATAACAGAGGAGTAAGTATTTTCCCGGTAATGCGAAAAATGAAAGCCGAGAAAAGAGCTAAAACGTATTTCTGATCTATTTCACGACACGTTTACCGATTTCATGCAAAATTCATGGATGTAATTAAAAACGAAATTCAAACAATTTGTTAATTATCGCTAATCGTTTCGTGTCATGTTGCAAACATATTGTGAAAACCAGTTTTTCCCATGAAACTGAGTAGAGCTGCTTATATCAAACTCGAGTTAAGCTCAGTTCATGCTGTGATCAATCTGTTAATAGATTAACAGATTTTTTGGTCAGTGTCAGATCGGACAAAACATATAAACAAACTGGGTCCGCCATTTTGAATATTTAATGTACCTTTGACCTATTTTAACCTCTGACTTGTGACGTCACGCCATCTTTTCTGACTGAGCCTATTAGCCAACTGTGGTGTCAGTATGCGTATGCTCTTACAACCAGGACAGCTTACTACATTCTCGTGTCATGTGATGAGAGAGATTTCACGAGACTCCTTCCACTTCCGGGTACATGCTATTTTTTTTAATTTAGATATAACACCAAGCAGGTGACAATTGTCCCGTCCTATCCTATAACTGAATCAGAATCAAAAGAAAAACCATTCTGAAAGACCAATAATCGAAAGTGCACCCGGAAATAAAGCAGAAGTGAACGAGACTTACAGAGCCTATACCTACTAAACGGCAGGTACATGTAGCCACTGGTCTTCACCCGATTGTCAAATCACAATTGTTTGAAATCATTTAACTTTATCATTCATGTTAACAATCTTCTAATTCAAATAATTCTATCGCGCCTTCTCTTGTATCAGGATTACTATCTCAACTTGTGAATTTGCAATGAAAAAAAGAAATTTTGAGAATTTCACGGTTAGAGTACCCTTAATTGACCATAATCTCGGTGATTATATGAACATTGCTAGCTATGTACTCTATGTATATGTTTAACTGATGATGGCGTAACCAAGACAAAGGCAAAATATATTAGGATGCAAACATGACTTCCTTTTTCCAGAATTTCTCTTATTAAATGTTACTCGAAACAGATCGGTGGAATAAATGTCTGTTTATGTAAGCGCTGAGGAAACGGAAAAGGCATTAACTGGCATAATCATTGCCTCTCGTTTGACAACGCATTTTCTTCATAAAAATTAAATATTCACAACCCTTGAGAATAGATCATTAAGTAATTTCATTAGATTCGACAGGATAACTTGACATTCTGTTCCACTATGGTGTAAACCTGTTGATCTTATAAAATACGGCACGGAACAAAAAAAAAGGACGTAAGCTAATCGTTGTCTTTCGTTCGTAAACGTCGTTTCTTCAGTAGAATTAAATATTAACAGCCTCTACGATAACGGCAGTGGTTTAACAAGGCCGAAATAAAGATATGGCATTGTTTTTTTAGGAAAAGCACAACAGGGGTTAAATCGCTACACATTGATCTGTCACGCCTAATGTGATTTGATTTCGCAAATCAAGCGAAGTGAAGCCATAGCCATTAACTTTTACTGTTACAGTTAAAGGAAACAGTTTCTAAGTGATATCATTTACTCTTTTTATCGGGGTATTTGATTGGGGTTTTGCACCGTACCTGAGGATATTAGTATGACGGCGTGTCAGTTCAATCGGTGAAAGAAATCACCCAAAACGACGCTGGCAACACAGAAGACGCCACAATACATGTATGCCTACAGGAATGCCTCCTATAAATGTACTGGTGCTGTCTTCTGTGCTGCCAGCATCGTTTAGGGTGATTTCCTTCACCGATTGGACTGGCACGTCGCCAAATGAGTGAAATAACCTTAAGTACGGCGAGAAACTCAAGAAAAACAGGCTACTCTTCTTTGGTCAGAAGTTTGTTTCTTCTGATCAGCCCGGTCCCTAGGATCGATTTCATTCCCCCACCCCACCCCCCTTAAGTTTTTCCACCGATTGTATTTAAAAACTAAAGAAAGGTCATCATTTGCTGAGCTCGCTAACTCTGAGTTTAATACTGACACCGCAATAATGAGGACCAAATAAATAACACAACTACTTTAAACACCAATCAAACAGAACTGTTATCTGCTTCTGATTATTACCTAATAGAATATTGACCTACTTCACAGCTACTCCGATGTTCATTTTGTATCGATCAACCTACAGTCATATCTACATCATACATGTGTCTAATTAAGACACCCTTTGACAAATGAAGTATAATTGAATTAGCACCGTTGCTGTCAATTATATGTCCAGACACAAAGACCAAACTAATGTTGTATACTCTTGTACTTCCTGCTTTGCGTATTATGACTAAAGATCAAAGATAATTTACTCGGAAGCGGAAATAGATGTAGATCGCGTTACCTCCCTTGTATGGACTCTTTCGTAATATATCAGTTTTTAATCCAGAAAGAAAGGTGTATCTGATATCAATAATATCCACCAAAAAGGATGAAACCAATTATTATCTGTTAATTGATATCAGCTTATAAAGAGTTGCTGATAATTATATTTTGTTAATTCTGGGGGGCATGTGGCATTTTATTGCAACGATGGAAATGGCCAGTATGAGACAATTGAAACGGTGATTTTCTTCAGTTTTGGCGGATTTCAGGAGCGTTGTATGCAATAATAATACTAATTTTATATTTATGAAATGTTATCATAAAGGTAGCCCTTAGGTT
>JAVFBZ010078731.1:27316-43950 GCA_032466195.1 Katharina tunicata | reverse complement strand
CCCCCCCCCCCCCCCCCCCCCCCCCAGTTCCGTGAACGATGCATATAATGCCATTTTATTTACGGAGAGCTGTGGATATCGTGGTTTGGACGTTTCCGAAAAAAACGGATAATGTAACACCAACGAATAACTCAAATACCATTTAAACATCCAGCAAGCAGACATTAGGGTTATAAATAGCTCAACTGAATGTTCACTTGGCGTTCATACGTGGTTTCATTTAAAAAAAAATGTCATATAAAGTGTTATAAAACGCAAGTGATTCGAACAATTTTGTCTGCATATTTTTTGGTTCGTCATTCAACTATTTCATAAGGAGCAGTGCAATTCAAACAACCACAGAATACTTGAAGTCTTATATTTCTAAGCTAGATATGAAGGCTTACACAAATTTTGAAAGAACATTATCTCAAGTACGGAGAGATCAAGGATTTGACACAAGAACAATACAGTTAACCGAATTACTCAATTGGAAACTGAAAATATGCCAATGTGACATTCAGATTTTTTCTTAGTCGATCCATCATTGCTTAAATTAATTAAATGAACTTCTTGTTAAGCATTCCTCTTCTCAAATCGGATCAAAGTTGGAAAAAATCGCCTCCTAACTTCGTTATTACAAGACATTCCAGAGTCCATCGGTACTGTGAAGTCATAAAGCGCTGATGTCTGTTCTGTCATTTATTTTTTTGTATAATCGGAATTATGATTTTCTTACGCTGTCATAACATACATCTACGAATGGTTGATCCATGTGTTTAGATTTGGTTAGCACTCTTTGCATGTGAAAGATCTTAGCTACATTGCCCGTGTCATAGTCGGCTAATATATATTTTGAATCTTTGCTAAATCACTCTTATTAGAACGTTTTAAAAGACTCTTTATCACATAAAAATGAATTTCATGCCTTCAACTTGTAAGATGCAACACAACAAACAGGATTTTAGATTTGTCAGTAAGAGAGTCGAAACCGCCATAGTTGGTGATGTTGTTGTTACAATTGTTTCGTTGTTATGGACTGCATAGCGTGCGAATCTATAAACATTACATGCAATGTGGAGTTGTCTCATGCACATCGAACGCTTTATAGAATGGCATACGACTGAATGTATCACTTTGGAAGCCAGTGATGTGAGGGTTGTTAATCTTTTACATAACTAAACGTTAAAATCGTTGGTATAAATTGTGTTTGCTCAGTTTTACCTCTTGTCTAAAGTAGTCTCATTTACATGACGGGGTTCCAGCGTGATAATCCATTGTAGCTACAAGAGAATCAGACAACAGGATGTTCTTGACAATAAGCTGCCGAATCGTAGACAATGTGTGTTTCCT
Source organism: Katharina tunicata (assembly GCA_032466195.1). Taxonomy (NCBI): domain Eukaryota; kingdom Metazoa; phylum Mollusca; class Polyplacophora; order Chitonida; family Mopaliidae; genus Katharina; species Katharina tunicata. The sequence goes on along the minus strand of JAVFBZ010078731.1, from coordinate 42,618 downwards.
TATTTATGACTTGTTATACTATGAACATTGTATATATATAAACCTTCATTAATATTTTGCTGGTAGTTGTCACCTAATTGTATATTTAGGTTAAGTCTAACATTTCCTTATCGAATCCGTGTAAAAATAAGAAAGCATATTTTTGAATTGATTTAATTTCAATCCGGACAGAACCGGCTAGGAAAAGTTTAAATGTATTACCTGAGATTATTAAAAAATCGGACAAAATTATAGGCAATATAGTTACCTAATAACAACCACATTATTATATGGATATCAACTTCTGATGTGCATTGCGGCGACGTTTCGGTCTCCATCCTAATACCGTTCTCAAGCAAATGATGTACAAAAATTCACAATAACTGTTCCTTAAAACGTATAAAAGTATAATAAATTGTCGATATCATGGTCATTTAAAAGACACTTATGTAACTTTTGTACGGATGGTAAAAAAGCTGCCTTTGGCGAACACTGATTCTAAACAAATAAGTGCCTTGTGTAAAACACGATTAGGAACGTTAAAATTGAATTAAATGGTAACATAAAAACAAACTACTATATCATGGACACATTTATGGAACTTTAACCATTTTAAAAGTTATATTCAGCATATGATTTAGAGCATAAATATCTTATTAATCGTTTTTGTGCCAGAGTGATCAGGCGGAAGCACAATACTCGAGATTATTACTCACCATTGATCCATTCAAAGGCACGGGAGTATTGGCAGATTTAAAACCTTTTAGAGTGATTATTCCTTGAAACATACAAGTCATAGTTTAAGGAATTATTAAATTACACTCCCAAATCCTTATCATGTTCTTACCTATGTCATGGCCATTAAAAAGACACTTATGTAGCTTTTGCACAGATGTTAATAACAGCTGCGTTTGGCGAACACAGATTCTGAACAAATCGTGCCTTTCGTAAGACACGATTAGAAACGTTAAATTGAACTAAATGGAAACATAAAAACAACTGACTATACCTTGGACACTTTTATGGAACGATAACCATTTGAAAAGCAATATTCATAATTTGTTTTGGAGCATAAATATCTTATAAATCTTTTTTTTTACATAGTTTTCATAATTAGCTATGTTTTGTAATGAATATGACCTGCTCATCAGTGATATTAATACGTTTACCTATACGTCAGTGATGCTCTTTCTAGTGCCTGTTGGCTTGATCGTTGTATTTCTTCAAATCTCGGAGATAAATGTGTCTGTAATAATAACATCCTGCTGACGTCATCTGATCATCGCCCAGTGCTAGTTAGTCTTTCCTGCGATAATCTGCCAATGATTAAACAGTACTATTCTACTAACTGAGAACAAGTTTCTCATTATGAAATATCTGCATATACGTCAGTTACATAGACGAATTAATTCCATCAGACGCGATCGTGTGTAACATATCTAACATAGTGTAAACAGCACATGCAATTAATTGATACATATTATTCCAAAATTGTTTCTGTGTTACATTCGTGCAGACAAGATGGCCGAAGGTTATGCCTGTTTACCCCTGAACGGCTTTTGAACAGAACTGAAATCCTGTAATTCTCGAAATATGTCTCTTCCAAATATAGTAGAAGATGTTGAGGACGAAGGCTCAATTCCATAAATGTGGAAACACAAATATTCCGAACTCTTCTGAAACTGGAACTTGTAAAGATAAGATTCTCAGTCATTGTAAGCATAGTAACCACAAAGGCTTTTTTAACCAGTCTGTCCTGGCAAAATATATTCTGTCGTACAAGGAATGAAAATGAATAAATCCGCTGGCCACGACGGTCTGAATTCAGAACATCTCAAGTATGCCAGCAAAGAACTGTTAATTCATTTGTCACTGTTTATAAATGCCATGATGCCACACGGCAATGTACCTATTATACACCTATTGCACTTATAGCACTATTGTTCTTATACTTGTTGTTGATGTTTACCTTTTGGATTTGTACGTATTATACACCTATTGCACTTAATGAAGTTGGTCTTATACACGTTGTTAAAACAATACTGGTAATATAAACAACTCTGATAACTATAGGCCTATAGCCAGAGCTACTGCCATATCCAAGGTGCTCAAGCCTATCCTTCTGCGCCGATGTGAAACCCAACTTGTTACTAATGACTTTCAGTTTGGCTTTAAACCTGACATATCTATATGGAGGTCCAAATTATCATTTAATACACAATTAAAGATATCTGTAGTATCCTCGAATTGGGAGATATCTATAATACCCTTGAATCGCAAATACCCCAATAATTTAATAAGATATATCTCAAATTAAATTAGAGATATCAATAGTTGAACAGATATCTCTTATTCAAGCAGAATAATGACTTCGCTCAAATACACCGAGATAGTAAAGCTGCGGAATTAAACACTCGGACATGGCTGACATCAAATCTCCACTAAAACTTATCGTTCCTTGTTAATCCTCTTGGAAATAGCGAATGTTAACTATATGATTACTCCCTTTCCCTTTGTTCTAATTAACGAATAATTAGGAAACCATATACAAATTTCATTTTGTTTATGTTGTTGTCGTAACTGTATGACCATATTCTCAAAGAATTACTTTTCAGTATTTTGCAGAGATGCATTGGAAGTGTTATGGTAAACAAAGCTGCACGGAGATTGGACAACGTCGTTAAGAAAGACAAGGAGCGTTAATTTTTTAAGCAAAGTTACCGGAAGTGATAATTAGAGATATCTGTTATTGAATTAGAAATATCTCTAATTGGATTAAGTATATATATCTAATTGAATTACAGATATCTTTAATTCCATTACAGCTTTATCTTATTTCCGAGAATTAGATATACCTGTTATAAATTAGAGATATCGCTAATTAGTTAAAATATCTATAATTAAATTAAATTAGATTAATTAAATTAAATTAAAGCCCTCAATAGATCTACCAATCAATGTAAAAATGTCTTAAAGGAAACTGTAAACCTCTGTCTTAATAAAAATAGTCCGTTATATGTTTGCTTCCTAGACGCCAGAAAGGTAATCGACTGCGTAAATCATTTCGTAAATTTTTCGAAACTGTCCAGCATTTTACAGTCAAATGGGGCTTTAGTTGCTTTTCTTTCTTTGGTGTAACCAATGGTGCTCAACAAGAGAATTTGATGTCTCCAGCGCTTTTGTCAGTTTATTTACAAGACCTGGACGCTTCCTTGTGTGAAGTTTATGTTGGATGTAATGTGGCTGGTATCTTTGTTTAATGTATCCATCAATCAACGCTCTTCAAATACTGCTTGTTACTGTATCCCCTTTTCCATTTCTGATGATTTAATGTTGCGAAAACTGTAGGTATGTATTTTAAGACTAAGAGCTTCATCTGTTTTCAGCAAGTAAATGTAAAGCTGAATGGTACTGTTCTCTCCTTTCATTCCATTATACATATTTGGCCATATTATTAAGACCCAGTTGGATGATAATGATGGTATTGTATGTCAACAGAGAAAAATATGTGTGAGAGTAAATGATTTGATACGGCAGTTTTGTGGATGTAACGAAATTAAGAAGTTTCCTTTTACTGCATATCTTTGTAATATGTATTGTTCTCATTTGTGGGTAAATTTACTCAAGAAAACTATAGATGGAATTCGTCTGATTCACAATAAGTCACTTAGATGGCTTCTTCGTTATGGGGCATAGTGTAGTGCTAGTTGGATGTTTTCCATTCATAATGTCGCTTCGTTTGGTGAGTCGATTCGCCAATCTGCCTTCTCGTTTAAATATAGGGTTGAAAGTTAAGATAATCTTCTTGTGAAAACCATTTTGAACAGTGATTTTGTTGTGCCCTTTGGAGTCATAAAACGTTTTACTGTCATAGTGATACATGAGGATAGAAATAAAATTGTATTGCACCACGAAGCTACGCTGTAGGTCAAATAGAGGACTGAATACGGCACTTTTTGTTTAAAAATATAGTAAACTGCGAAGTAAGGTAACTAAGAGATACACAAATAGCAGCTATGTGGTATTAAGGATTGTTTCCGGACAATGTTACCAGAACAAAATTGACCTTGGGATATCGAAGATGTGTAAATTTGATTTTATGGTTTAAATATTTGAGTTTTTAATGACGATTAAAATATCGATGTTAAATATTGTATAGCTTTATAAATATTGTATAGCTTCAGTCCAATTGTAGCAACCTCAACAATAATGGAATACCTCTTTACAATCTCTGCACATAATGCTACACACGAAAATATCTCCGAGATACATGTAGCTTTAATTCTGTTATAAGAGAAAGTGTTATTGACGAAGCGCCAAATAACAGCGAACACACAATAAAAAGGCGATAGCTGGCTGTCGGTATTTTAGTTGTCACTATTCTCCACGTGTGTCATTCTCACCGTGTCAAAGAAATACTAAAATTAAAAATTGTATGGATCTGTGATAATTTTGCTAGAAATGGATTTATTCTCTTTTGTTCCTTAAAGTTCGGTTTCGTCCGTTACATTCTTCGTCACGCAATTCTTTTGCTTAGTTAATTGGTAATGTGGTTTGTTACACTCACGTTATGAAATCCGAACCAGTGGGATGTATAATGCAAAAAGAAGAAAGACTGTAGTTTTGGTCCGAATATCTTGCACACCTTCTGTTATTTAAATAGTTGTAACTAATTCAATAAAAAAAAAATACATCAATTGTTATTTTAAATCTCAAAGTCTATTTGTGACTTCAAACCAAACTCAAAGCAACCATCACCCAGAGCTAAGGAGGCTCTTACACAGTCTCTCCATCCTACAGCATTATCCAAATCTCAAACGAATCGATCCAAACTGTATCTTGTGTGGGTGAATACGAACTGCTGAGAACAACAATTCTGTTCATTCAAACTAAGTGCCAAAACAGGCCATACCACTTCGTGGCTGCAAATCACATCCGAACGACACTTCTTTCAGACGTTGATAAGATTTGAAAACTGGACATCTTTACGGAAAATACATTAAATTAATGAATTATTGACGGATCGACTAAGAAAAACTCTGAATGTCACATTTGGAATATATTCAGTTTCTAATTGTTCAATCGATGCATCGTTCGTGTGCCAAACCTTCTGAATTCTTGTATTTTCATATTGTCTTTTTTAGATTTTTTTTAAGACTGAAGAAGGTTTAGGAATATAGTTATCTAGGTAGATCGAATGACCATCTTAAAGAACGTTGCAGTTTCAACTAAATGTGTATCCCAAAACCATACAGACAGCATTGGTTTAACTACGTTTTAGAACACTTTCTTTTAGTTTGGTATAAAGAACAAGTGAAACTGTATATCAAACGCTTTTAAACACTAAGACAAATTTGTTTCCACATCCGTGGCGTCCCCGCACCCCACACACATTCCCGCACAATGAAACGCACGCATACGAAGATACAACTCTTTCGTGTGTATACTCAAAATTTAAAACAATTTATCAGAAGCGAAATAGTGAATTAAGTGTATTCTCTTGTTGGTGTTGTACGTTGTCATTCTGTTCTATAAGAGCATTGTTTCAAGTGATCTACCTGACTTCGACCGAGGTCAAACAGAGAACTGGATTGGGCACACTTTACATTTAAAATTCAAATATATTACTTTGCTAAATAACGTACATTCAAAATAAAAATGTTTAGTTTATTAACCATCCCAGCACATAATAACACGAAAAGTGCTTCATGATTCTGAAGAGAAGTTAATTTGCCCTTATATTATAAAATTTAACATTGTATGGCACAAGGGTCAAATGCAAGGTGTAAATGCTGATGTAGATACATGTACGCCAACCATGGGGATCGTGTCTATTTAATTTGAACACCCACATCAACCATGCTTTATACAACGTTATTGACACCGCATCCCACCCACGAGTTGACCGCAAAACATACAAAGCTGGAAGATGAATTTTTAAAAGGGACACGAACCTACATTGGCTTGCAGGAAAACGTGTTATTGACAAAATGTCAAATAACGTTTAGCACACCAATTACAGTGATAGCCGTCCGTATGTCAGTTGTCACTGTTCTCCACGTGTACCATTCTCGCAGGAAGATAACTCTAAAACTGAAAAAAAAAAATCAAAATTAGATTTCTTCTCCTTTGTTAGCTTGCAATGTTTCGATCATTGATAAAAAAAATCAGAATTAGATTTCTTCTCGTTTGTTAGCTTTGTTAGAAAGGTCTGCTCAACCTACGACCTTCGGTGTTACTCCATTCAGTCTTACTTGAGTGCTATCAAAGCTGAACCAATGGAGCATGGTGTGGAATGCACCAATTTTTATATACTAGTCATTATTTTGCAATATTATCCTTATGAAACTACTAAATTATAACACTTTCTATACAACTACTAAATTATAACACTTTCTATACAACTACTTAATTATAACACTTTCTACGAAACTGCTAAATTATAACGCTTTCTACGAAACTACTAAATTTCAACAATTTATACTTTGTGTGAAACTAATTAATTATAGCACATTTTTCTAACAAGGGTAACTAAAAACGAAAGATAGTTTGTAGTTGATTTAAACGTTCTTGAATGGTACTTCACTAGAGATTCATCTATTGCAATAAACTATTTAACCACAACCTAGACCATTTTGTAAACATAATTGTTATAGATTTTTTCAAATTTTTTTGGTTTTTGTTTTGTGGTAACGAGCAGTACATACACAAATCACGCCACGCATGGAATGTGACATGATTTTGTTTCATTTTTAAAAATATCTCCCATTGTTTTGGAAACGTTATTTTCCTTGTAAATTGTAACTTGGTGATGGTTAGTAAGATAAATACGTTATTAAAACAATTGACAGTTTTTGCGTGTTTATTACATATCTTGCACATACACAATTGACATAAATGAAACAAGAAAATATATCTTAAATTCAGAAGGTAATCACTAGAACACCTCTATTCTCCAAACGGCTGTTCCAACTGGACGGCTGGATTTAATTTCCTCACGGCATCGCCTTTATAACGTCCATATTTCTCGCTCTTGTTACATAAAAGATAACATTCTATACTAATTCACCTGCAAATCAGCTAGTGAGACTAACTAATTGACTTGGTATTATTTATTTTAGTGTAAAAGATACTGATTTAGTCAAACGTTTACACTTTATTTTGACGCGCATGGTAGGATATTGGACTTGATATAAAAGATGGCTCCTATGGTTATCTTGGCAATAAGTTACCACAGAGCAATCTGTTGGGAGTTTGACGAATCACAGATGCTCATATATGTGGCAATTAAGTACTTGTGTGCGTAAATTTTGATTGTAATACCTTATCGAACGTTGGTCACATATGTGTCCAGAATGCAAGAATTAAAGGCTTTAAATGCCAACAAGTTACGTATAAATAGATACCCCAGATTTTAAAATCGCAAGATATCTATAAAGATAAAATTAGCAAGACCCGCCAATGTGATTACCGATTCGTAGCATGCAGCTGTATTGATTCCGCTATATCCTAAGCCTCAAATGAACTTCCCATCCATGCTCAGGATTGACCTTGTCACCGCACGGTAAATTAAATAAGGGGAGGCAGATTTTTTGGCTGAACATTTAGTCACGGTGCATTTTAAAGTGCACTGGGTTTCAGTTTATATGTAAATGGTTGACATTTGAACTTTTTCTTGCATCTTGGTCACACATGTGACCAACGTTTGAAATTGTATTACAATCAGAATTGTCAATTTACATATACAAGTACGTAGTGTCCACATTAGTATCGTTGATTCGTCAAACTCCCAAGAGAAGTCCCTGTGGTAACGTATTGACAAAGTAGGATCGTTATTTGTGTCTGAAACGATACTGTTTCCTCACTAAACAAATATTCAAAACAAAGGCAGATATCTTCATCAAGAAGCAAAATCGATGTCACATTTCATGCGTGGCGTGATTTGTTTATGTGCTGGTCTTTACCGCTGAAAGCAAAAACAATTTGAAAAAATGTATAACGACTATGTTTACAAAATGTTATTTGCAGAATTTAGGCTTCAGGTTATTTCCAGACGAATATGAAAGAACATAAAAGTAACATAAGCACTCAAAATTAGGTTTTACAACAAATTCTGATTGCATTGAATTTAACCAACTTTGAAGTTTGTGCATAAACTAAAACAATTACTTTTAAATGAAAATTATTAAGTTGGCTCAAGGCTAATAATAGCAAGGAGACATCGTGCAATAATTCGAATTCAGCGTTAGGAAGGCCGGCCATTTTTCCTCGTATGCCCCAAGTTAAGCTTTTGATATCGCCACCGCCGGCGGGTTCATGACCTTATATGGAATGAGTTAAGATTTTGAATAGTGGATGGGGGCGGGGCTAATTAACGTTTGACTTGGTGTAGCGTCGGTACATCTTAGGGTGGCTCAGTTATGACAGCTGATTGACACATCCACATAATAATATTCTGACAGAAAATTCCGTTTTAAGTTTTTTAGTTATCATAAAACTCTCCTTCAACCTACAAATTTGATGTTAGAATTATTGGAAAGCCTCTAGCTTGTACTTCTTGAGAAAAAAAAATTATCATGAGATTCTGTGATAGGGCAAAATTCAGAACTTTTGAGTGCGTATGTTACTTTAAGTGTTGTTTTGCTGGTGATGGTGTTGTTTTTACAATAATTCCTGTTTTTGCACCAAAAACTAAAACAAATTAGTCGGTCCATCAAGTATCTTCATGGCGGAAGCGTTATTTACGATACAAAACTTGTAAATTAAACCCGTGGACTTACTCTGCAATAGTGCTTGAATACAAGCCAAAAAATCCAAAACTACCTTTGAGAAGTTTTTCCACTTTTAAAGAAAGATTGAATTTACTACAGGAAGAAACACTGCAAAAAGTAATTTGGCCTCTTTTTTCAACGTTAGTTTGAGGAGCTCAACAATATATATGATATGCTTTAGGTTAACCTCCGCGGTAACGTTTTTAAACCTCTACACAGTCTTTTACATTATAATACATCCTCGAAGACATCCGTGCATTAAAACCATAATTATCACATTGAACTTTTCTTAACGGTAAGAAGAACAACCACAACATATTGATTGTCAAACCAGAAGATGACGAGATCCTGTTTACGATAATACAATTGGTATTAAGGCCATCGATATCCCCGCTTTAAAGCTCCCGCCCGCAGACTCTTCATATAAATATATTAATTTGTAAAAAAAAGAGAAATTTATATAAGAATTATAACACATTTCCACATACGCTTCACAATGGTAGCTTTTCTACCGCCCTAAAGCACATATACACATGCCGCATACCGTAACACAACACTGATAAACGCTAATGGACCGATTCCCTGTGGTGTCGTCTATCATATATAGCCTGTCTGTTTTCTGGGAAATCTTTCCTGTGAATCCGCCTCAATAAAATACGACCCAATACACTTGTGTTTACAATCTAAAATTAAAGTGTTATAACAATGAGACAATTTGTTAAAATAACTTTAAAATGCAGCTGTCGTGGCTTGATCAAGTACTCCCGACTGAACAGCTTTACGGCTTCCTGTTGCGCTCAGACTACAACCAAAAACGATGTCAAAGATATCTGGTGTAGTACGTCCTTTGTGAAATTCTATCAGCAACAATCACCCAAAAAACATTTTACATCTGTTTACCGAGTGTTCCTCTCTTGAACATACCCTGCTGCTAACTGACAAAGTGATTGTTCTAGTGATGTATTCTATAACTACCCAATAAAGAATAAAACCAACTTTTTCCAAATTTATGTATTGTTACAAACTATGTTTTATCCATGTGATTATATTCGGGGGAAATTCAGCTATAAACCCTCAACACACATGTGTTGAAATACTAGTTATTCTCCACAGTGCTTGTCCTTCTACATGCTATCCGTTTGAATGTTTTTATTCTTGTCGTTCTGAATATTTTTCCGCCATATGTCAGCAATTTCATAATAAATAAATCTATCCCGACTCAATCACGTCACTGTCAACTTTCAAATGTACGAACAAATTTTTTAAGGCAGATCATTCCCTAACAACATCGGCGACAAAAATGACGGTATATAAGCGATGCACTTTTCTGATGTACCCATTAAAGCATTACAAATGGCTCGAGTGCCGAAAGGTGGTGCTGTATTTGGTGCGTCTATCTATTATTGTTATACTATTCTTCAAAACCCTTTTCCATTCCGTTCTCAGCTTTCATATTTGACTTTCTATCACGGCCCGATAGTTACACAAGTATGTGTTCATTTTAGCCGACATTTAGTATATAGTAATTTCGCTTCTGTTTGTATTGTAAACAAACCTCTGGGCTATTACGAAAAAGAAATGTCATCGTTAAATGCAAGAAACCAACAGCAAGGTTTCCATTATCAGAATATAGAACTGGATTTTCGTGTCATAGAGCAAAGGTTTGGTATTTCTGGTGCTTGAATTAGAACAGCTGTCAATAAAAACAATTTCATAATTTGGTACATGAAGCAGAAGTCACTTGTTTTCTTTACACGCATTTGTTGTTACAATCACCAACAAACAAGACAAAAAACTCCGGCCAATCACCTGTATTTTTTCTCAGTGTGTCTCACTTATTCTCATTTTTTGTTCAGGTTGCCAGGCTTATACCAATGATAGAATGTTGTGGATCATAAATGTGTCTTGAAGACCAGCGGAGTTCTTTGATCAATCATTTGGGTCGAATCATAGAGTTGGATCGACGATATTAATAATCTTTTTTCATTGTTGTATAATCTTCCATTATCAAAGTTTGTTTTTATCAGACCTGTCTATGACATGATATGAATAGAATAAAGAATGGTTGAAACAGTTTCAAAGGCTTTTTATGTCTACATTTCAGTAATACACACTTAAGACAGGTGACTTTGTAAGATCGTTTAACTATAACATATCAAACTGTTATGGGGTATATACGAAAAGGTGAAACATCGCCTCTTCATTTTCCATGTATTCTTATTTTGTGCAATAGGGGATGTAACTATATATTTTTTTACAAGTTGTCAGAGCTTAACCCAATACACCGAACTGCATCTCAAATCCACTGCGATAAACAGGATAAAAAGTGAAAGGTGACATGTAGCTATATGTCATATTTTTTAAAGAGTAATTGTGAACCTCATAAAGCATAAAAAAAACGTCAAATTACCAAATATAGCATTCGTTCCGCGAAATACTTAACATCATCTTTCTACTTCTGATAAGATGCAAGCCACAGTAATGGATACACCGAGAGACAATTATTTTCTGGACAATTTTAAACGATAAATGCCAAGTTTACCGACAACATTATTCACAAATGCATCGAAGAAAACAAGCGTGCAAACATTGACTGACTTCGAAGATATCTTAGATCTCTGCCTAAGTAAACAAATGCAAACAGTCGTTCCAGAGATCAGCTTAAAGTAATATAGAATAAGAGACACTCCAAACAAATAAGTAATGTTGGTTAAATAGAACATTTCGGCTTTATTATTTCATCATCAGCTAAACATATATATTTAACTTATGATGGTTCGAAGTTTCACTATACTATTAAACGAATGAAAACCGAAAGTAAAATTTATTTCAACAGGAAAAGCAATTTTAAGTTATAAAAGGTTTATTACTGGTCATAGTTAATGCTGCTTGCGATTAAAACCATTTTGATTAGATAGTTTATTGATCCTGCTGAAAACGATAAGTCAGTTTTTGAAGACTTTAAGCAATCACAATTTTTCCAGAAGTGGATTTCCCTTCTATGGTACATGTAGTGTTGTGAAAAGTCTGCTCGGCCAAACACAATAGTCTTCACGCTATTCAGTTCTTCAGGTAATTGGTTACTATAATTATTTTGCGTTACTTGCGTGGTACCCAAGCTGAATAAGTTGGAGATCTAATAAAAACATCGTATGACGTGTTGGCCTAATGTTGCTTCAGTACAATGCCTATCTTATATTTGAAATCACAAATAAAGCTATCTTTGAAACTTGTCCTCAATCAAAAATAAAACAAAAATGAAATCATGCTAACTGTACAAAGTTTATTTTGAATGACGGTACAAAGTATCCTGAGAAATAGTGCTCGGGGTTACAGAAACACCATCTATTCAAAGGCTTTAATTGCATGATTGATAAAGAAAGATCGTACTCTGTGTCCAATATGAAAGGATTTCCATTTGCGTCCTTCTTTTTAATCTCATCTCTGCAAATACCTAACAAATGGCATAGTAATCAAAACCCACAACGTTTAAATTATTCGTAAAGTGATATATCAAATCAGATTTGGATAACCCCTTGTGGCCGCACGATTTGTAGAAACGATGCGGAGCATCCAAATGTATCAAAACATGTATCAAATCGACTAGAGTTATTTATAATCGGTGTGTCGGTGCCACAAATCGTGTACGGTCTGCATCAAGTAGATATTCTCATGTTGCTACCTTTCGGTTTTCAGTACTGCATGCCCCCTCATTTGTGATGATCTAAGTGGATAATGGCGACGACGTTTATGTTATGTTGAGAGTCTGGACAACAACCAACATATAACAAAGTCACATATTTTCAGACTGCCACTGAATGTGTTAACATTTATTGTCTGACTGAATTCAGAATGATTATTTCAATACATAAAACCTGATTTCTCTCGAATTAGAGAAGCTGAACTTCTAACCGAGATCCCAAAAGTCAATAGATCTAGAACACTGTAGATGTATTGTGTGTCGATGTCGAGAATAATTATGGGTGTCCAAACTATATTTCAAACAGGCCACAGAACATATGTATTCACCGCAAATTATTCAATAGATAACTTACCAGACGACTTCTCGTCAAATTCCATTGAATTAGAAAACAAAACATCTTAAGAGGAAAAAGAGACAAATTAATTTTATCATTTTTTTTAATGTGACCTTTGGCTTCGTTTCTAGGCGTTTAATTCGGTTGTTCGATGATCAAATATTCGATCTGATAGTTTTCATTATGTATTTTCGGGATTTGTTGAGGAAAAATTGGATTAGGAATGTCTTTAGTTTACTGCTGTGGTAATCTCAGTTTAGTTGTTTGTCTGCTTGGGGAATAACGCCGTACATAAAAGTCAAGTCCAGCAAGTTTCGACCAGATTTACCTATTTTCCATGTGTCTCAATGCCAGCATAACGGAGAACGAGGTATTTAGAATATTGGCATTGACAAGTCAATGAAAACGACTTTAACATTATGGTAAAAGGGAGCTACATTTTTGACGCTGATATTTAATGGTTTTGAAACTTTTATCTCGCAAAATATAATCTCTATATACATAGCAGCCTTTTTCAGTGTAAAATTAAATACATAAAATTACACTTGAAAAATAACGAAATCTAGTAGAAAATCGCTGGACTTTAAGGAAGTTTAGGTTGTTTCATTCGGTTGTCAATGCAACATAACAACATGATGCAAAACAAGACACCACAAAAACTGATGCATGTTTGCTTATCTCTCTCTCGAGAGAGCACGAAGTCCTTCTTTTGAAGTGTAGTGTAATTAAGTTTTATTTTATTTAATAAAAAATACAATATTTAAAGTTCACTGATATAGCCATTAGTTGTGTAATATATTCATTTGTGGAATTAGTTTATAATTTATGATTTGTTTGACGTGTCAACAATGTAACTCATACTTTATTAAGTAATTAAATGATGTGTATTTTAGTGCAAAATACTGACTTTTTTGCTCCACATAATTTAACCATTTATCGACTTTATTGGACTGGCATATAATTTATCAGCCAAGGAGATCTTCAAACATACTGAAATAGGCTCGTATTTTTTTCCAGATTGAGAAGAATACCAGCCCAATCTAATTTAATGACAGGCCATCCTCGTTGGTATCGTAGTAATGTTTCCGCAAAAAAGTGGGCTTGCGATGGAATCGTCTAAATTTCACTTCCAACTTATTTAAAATTAAACAGAGAAAAATAGATGTCATAGAGCCAATTCAATTTAAAGTCTGTAAAAGGTAGAAACAAATAGATAAAATCGAGAATCAATACCATCTAATCACATATAAACTTACTCGCTACAAACATCAAAGAGGGATAACTTTTTCTAGGTGAACAACAAGATGGCAACTGCAGTCAATACCTTATAGTGAAAAACTCGACTGTAAGGCGAATGATTTGATTCTCTACTTTAGAATAATCTTCAAAATGCAGGAGTTTTCAGGAAACAGTTTGTTGTCAAATCATTAACCATTTCACTCTACCGTTTGGCTATGTGATAACTCGATCATGCTATAGGTGTTTCAGTTGTCACTATTCGCCGTTACGGACAACTTTTTGCAATCGACATCACGGAAACATCAAATAGAAAGGATTGCATTGATCTGATGTAATTGTACAAGTGAATTTTGTTATCTTATCCCCGTGACATACGACGTCCGTCCTATATATTAGGAGCATTACACTTGGCTAATTGGACAAGAGGTATTGGCGCTTCTTCTTACTTACAGATTTATGTGAGAATTAAGATTTTATTGATAATCAGATGACCAAATGATATTGATGAATAAACTAGATTAGAGCCCCAACGTATATAGCATATTCTGGAACTAACATATAGTTGATTTTTACAAACCATTTACTCAGACGACAAATGTGTGAGTCTAAGGACTTATTAACGGACTTTTGTGGTTCAGGTTTAACAAATTCGAGAAATCAAAGAGAGGGAATTTCTCTGAAAATGTTGGAAATAAATCAGTTTATTATCACAGTTTTAGTCAAACAAGGAGTGTTTTAAGGGTAATGTAAATGTCCAACACCATCACGAAAGGTAAATTGACTCCTACGAAAACACTGATTTTGCGAGATAGCATTTTGGTTATAAGAAAAGGTGTTGTTAACAGAATGTCAGATTACACTGAACACGCATCATGAAGGCGATAGCTGTCCGTATTTTAGCTGTCACTGTTCTTCACGTGTGTCATTCTCTCAGGATAAGGAAACAACTAACAGCTAGATTTTATCGATCAGTGATAGTTTTGCCAGAAGTCCATTTCATCTCTTTCTATAAAGCTTGTGAAAGTTCTGCTCAGTTTGTCCTCATGCCAATCAGTTGTTCAGCTAATTGACCACGTCAATTGTTTTGTGTTACTTGCGTGTTATCAAAGCTGAGCCAGTGGGATTTACATCAAATAGGAACATTGAATGGCGCGTAGTTTTATTCGAATTATTATATCAATGTTGCTCATATGAAACTAGTATATAGCATATTCTGGAACTAACATATAGTTGATTTTTACAAACCATTTACTCAGACGACAAATGTGTGAGTCTA
>JAVFBZ010078731.1:0-27216 GCA_032466195.1 Katharina tunicata | reverse complement strand
TTACATCAAATAGGAACATTGAATGGCGCGTAGTTTTATTCGAATTATTATATCAATGTTGCTCATATGAAACTAGTGATAACACTTTTTGTGAGTCTTCATAACTATACTGATTGAAACATAACACAACACTTCACTAAACATTATATGTAAACAGGCTTGAAACACACACTCTGTCCAGAATATGTAAAAATCTTACGACTGTTTGGAATAGACGTATATGAGATAAATTATATTTAAAAGGGATATTTTAAACTAAATAGGGAAGTTAGAACAATCAGCAATTTGCCATAACCTACACACAGACCATTAACGGTCCTCTTTAACAGATGTATTCCTGGTGATATTTAATATACAAACTGGACATGTATATCTTGTCGTTTCTCGGAAACGTATCTTGTCGTTTAACGAAGGATGTTAGACGAATTTGAACAATTCAACGTTAGATACTATCATCGTTGGTCAGAATAATTCTTTCATGGACACAAATTTCCAGAAAATGTCTATAGTTCTAAATAAAGTCCTAATCCAAACACGAACGTTGATCTGGTCATTTATCCAGCCTACGCTTGTTATTATTATTTGGTTATACAAAACAAGTTTGTGCAACAAATTTGAGAGTGTAGATTATCTAGAAAGCGTTGGTTGCAACAAAAAATCGCTGTAATCTTGTTTGAGCTAGTTTGATTCAAAATAAGTTTCCTAAAAAAAAAAACGCATTTATTCGCTAGCAATGAACAACAATCTTTAATTCAGCCATTGAGAAGCGAAGTCAATATCAAAGTTAGTACATATCTATAAAGTTGAATTAATTCAATTAAAACAAATTTACTTTGTACACAATGTAAATATCAATGTGTAAAAGTTAAACGTCGAGAACAGGGTCAACGCATCGTTAACTGTTATCTTTACAGTAATTTACTGATCGGTATTAACTGCTGATGATTCGTTTTACGAATCTTAAGTCTTTAAGTGATCCAGTCCCGTCAGGTTCTCAACCTGCAAAACAATTTTCTGATCTAGAATCTGTTCTATCTAAAAAGGAATAGTTCTAAAATATTGTTGAAATAATGTAGTTGATCCGCTTAGTAGCTTGACATAATAAAGTTGCGAAACTCATTATGGAAATACTGATTATTGTACTTTCTAAACGAAACAATAAATTTTTAAAGGCATAATCAGTTATATTTTCAACACAGCATTCATTTTAGCATTATGATGACGAAGTCGGAGGACAATCAATGAATCAGATGGCTCACAGAGTTGTCTCCCTTTCTCCAAATAGAATCACATAAAACCCACGATCACCTTGCTTGTATGTGTTGGATAGTAAATAAAATGTGTTATCACAAATTTACCATTTTGCGTGTTTATTATGTTTGCTACAGACACACAATGGGCAAAAATGAAGAAGAACAAGTAAAGAAATCGATTTTATTAAAAACATTAAATTTGTCCCAACCTCATTATATTATAGTCATTATATTATAGATGTACACAGGTTCTAAAACCCATCGCCTAAGTTAACATGGCACCTCTCCACTCCAAACGCATTTTCCAAATAAACGACTGCATCTATTTTCCTCACGACATCGCCTTTACAACGTCCACATTTCAACTATTCAAACTACCAAATATTTAGTTTACCAAATATTTCCTGATCTTGTTGCACAAATACATCTCTTTTTATACCAATTCACCTGCAAATCGACCAAGGTGGCGTGAAAACGAGCAGATTTATTTCCGGTTGTCAAAATCCCCTTTTTAAGCTGACGTAACCGAAGAGTTCACTGACACGGCCGGATCAAGGAAAATCACCAAAGCAGCGATAAATAGAGGATATTATATATAAGTGCTCCAAGATATCACATTTATCAAACGAGTGGTAATAATTTGTATATGTACCTTGCAGCGAGGTACAAATAAAAATTATACCACTCGTTTGATAAATGTGATATCCTGGATCACGAATTTTATATCCTATTTATCCCATACTTTATTCATTTTTTTGAGTTTTTGGTAATTTAACTAAAAATGCTCAAGGAATTCAGTTTGTTTGTTTTCGTTTGTATGCAAATGAGAGCGGAGACGTACAAGTTCGAGTAGACAGACACGATACGGCACACTGAGCCTTACCACGCATTTGTCGTCAATATAGTTAGAAATGATTCGAGCAATTTTAGGAAGAAATGCACCCTCTCCTAAACTATGTACCGTGGCTTATAAGTACCGTGGCTGATAAGGGACATTCAAGGTTTTTCACTTTTCAGTGTTTTCCCAGCGACTTTCCACCGCGGAGAAAACGTTTACACCGCGGTGAAAACTCGCGGTAGAAAGTCACTGGAAAAACAAGGAAAAGTAAAAAAAAACTTGAATGTCCCTTATTAGCCACGGTAGCTATGCTATTAATTGATATAAGCATCAATGGATAGCGATCGAATTGAGTCAACACACTTGTTGAACACAAACTGAAAAACGAATTCATAACATCGAAGAAAACTGGGTCGATGAGATCTGCAATGTGGGCACGTGAACAGGCGGAACTAGTTAGGGGTAGGTCACGTCAGACTGGGCTTTGTTGCAACGCAATCAATGTATTGTTTGTGTTTGTTTGCTACCTCCATTTGATTTAAACTAAGTCTAGATTACTCAGACAAGTAATATCGCAGTATTAAATAATTGATTACTATACACCTAACGCGCTGGACGCATACAATTTGAGGCTTTTCGAAGACACGCGGAGAAAAAAGTTCAGGCAGATCACATGTGACGTCGAACTCTTCGAATGCAGTTTGATTGGTGGATTTTATGAATGAAAGTTTGTTTTAACTCAATCAAAATTCCCGCTCAGTTATGTCACTGGATGACATAACTTTTAGTTATGTCACTCGTGTTATTACACTCATAATGGGATAAATACACAATAATAATAATTTAAATAGTAATAAAAATAAATAGTAATGTGACCATGTTGAGATCGTGGAGACCTTCAGTAACGTCAGCTAAATACGGGGATTTTGACAACCGGAAGAAAATCTGCCCGTTTTCATGTCACTTTGGTCGATTTGCAGGTGAATTAGTATAATGGGAATTTTTTGTGCAACAAGATCGGAAAATGTTTGGTAAACTTTGTGTAATTTGAATACTTGAAATGCGGTTTACTTGGAAAAGAGGTACCTTAGTGAATTGGGCGTTCTGTTTCAGAACCTGTGTACATCTATAATATAATGAGGTATGGACAAATTATTTGTTTTTTAATAAAATCGATTTCTTTACTCTTTTTTTATTTTATTTTCTCGGTTGTGTGTCTGTCGAAAACATAATAAGACGCACAATGGTTAATTTTTGAAAACAAAAAAAATTATATTTACTATCCAACACATACAACCCAGGTGACAGTGTGTGTAACATTCCAATTGCCAGGTATTGGCTATGCATTGTGGAATGTCAGATGGGTCTGCTATGGTCTTTAGAAAATGAAGTTACATAACACTATTCTCATCTGTAATTACACACCCTAGCAAGATCTAACTGCTTCTGGATCAAATTGAAGATGTATGTGCACAACGCAGCACAAGTAGTATTCAGAAAGGATATGTTAAATTAACCTCCCCCCTCTGATATTTGTGTTTTGCAAATAACGGTGTTTGCTTGGTGGAGAGTCCGATCATTATACAGTCAGCCGAAGTAAACACTATGAAAATTATTTGTTTTGCGTTGGCCGGCGTCGTTCACTACTGGTTGGCGTGGCGGAACAGGTGTCGTTTGTACCACAATATGTATCGACATATCACCCAGTTAGCGACACCACCAGGACGGATATTTTTCTACTCATATAAAGGGCACCGTGGGAGATAACATACTTATTATGTCTGATTTCATGATTTCAGTTCTCTCAAATAATGATAGTTTTTAAGCTTCAAAATGTCGCAACATTTCTATCACTTTGGGTCCAATCCTCCAAGGACCTGTCATTGTTATTTCTCACTAAAATTTGTTGAACGTTTTTGGAAAGTATTTTAGTTTTATTGTATTGGTTCTATTATTTGGATTAAAACGGGCGACTACTCTTATAGGAATGTACGAATTTATCGAGCGACTCGATAGAGATGTTTTATGTCTGTTAAATAATACAGTTGACCAATGATGAAGTATAGCTTACGCCAGTTTATTGATTTTTTGGCATTGAATAGTTCTCGGTGAATTAGCATTGACTTGAGGTCATTTAAATTACCAAATTAAATGACGTGCTTGAAGTTTTGGCGGGCTTAAAGTCTTTAATTCTGATTATGACATGTCTGTCAGTTTCTCCTTTATATTCAGATTGACAAGCCTTACAGGTGAATATATGTAAAACAGAGCTGTTATATTCTTGGGAGTAACTTTGATGTTAGTATAATAACGCAATAGTTTGTCACTGAGTTCGCAAAACAAGTGGTTTAATTATTAGCTTATCAGGGAGAGGCAGCCAATTCACTCTTTTTTTTCTTTCTCGGTTGTTGTTTTGTCCTTTCGAGAGTTTGCTTTGGGTTGTGAGTGAATTTTTTAAACAGATGAGAGGTTTGTTTTAGGGAAACCAATGCTTTATTTTGTCTAGCTTTGCCGTTGGGTTGTATTACGTCTGAACATATCTTGTAACCACGAGAAACAAGCGCTCAAACCCAAGCTACTCGTCTAAATCATGGCTCAAAGCTGTCGCTGTGTATGAACTGGCTCAACTAGCGTTCGTGGGCTTCTGATATATTATTACATGATTAGTTGTTACACGACGATCAAAATATAAACATTGCTGTTATCAATAAATTCTGCTTTCGAGAATACAATTTGAGAATGAAAAGAGTTAAGCTTGTTTGATAACATCAAGGTTTTCAGGTTTATCTCATACTAAAATATCGTCTACACATAATGTACATAAAGCTATCACTTGGTCTGTAACTAAATTTCTTACTTTAGTCAACTAAAGACTATGTTTGCGAGAACTGGGCTTACAGGTGAACTTATTGAGACACTGTCTATATTTATTGGCACGGTTGATTGTCGCAGGAGAATGGACTGTTAGTGTAGGACTCTTATATATTGTTGCCAACAGTTTCTCCACATAAATAAGATGATTGTACTTCAAATGAGACCAATCAGTATCTCTATTGAAACAATTCTTCTGGATTCCTTTCGAGTGTGTTGGTTGCTTTAAATTAGCGTTCGATAAATGTTCATTTTGGAGGGTAGAGCGTAGAGAAATTAACATAACTTTTTTCCTTAGTTGTAGTCTGTGCCTGTATTGTCTATTATCGGACGTGGAGATGGTCATACATCGGAATGTTGCAGCATAATCGGAATGTCATGGGTTCGAGTTGGTCTAGTAGAGGTACATTCGTGAAAACATTTTTAATTGTAGAAATGGATTTTTTGAAATTATTAATAAATGTCATATCTGTGCAGCGTAAATGATGTACCGGAGAAAAACGAAAAATCCACGAACATAACTTAATGCGCCAGTTAACTTAGTCCACCTAAATTGACTTAATCCGCAAACATAACTTAATCCAAATCATATCGTAATCCACAAACATAACTTAATCCGAAAACCTAGCTGAACCCATCAACTTAATCCAAGATTATAACTTCATCCACAAACATTACTAAATCAGCAAACGTAACTAAATCCCATAAACTTAATCCACAAACCTGTAGAAAACACCGACAAGCAAAAAAGTTAGGAGTACGTTTACCTTAGACATAGACAGTACTATGTTAATATTTTAGCAATTGGTTTAATTTTTGGCCTGATTCTGTTCGTCAATTAAAGACTGTCTTTCTGCCTACATATTAATACTAAATCAGTATTACTCTTCATAATTTGTCTTACTGACTAATCGTGCTATGAAAGTTGTCGTAAAATGTACATAAAAGATTTTTTTCAGATTTTTCTACTTGCATAACTGTATGATAAATTAAATCAGATTTTTGGGCTTACAATAAAAAAAAATCGTAAAATCCTTATTTAATCCGTTTTCTATCAAAGCTGGAACTATTGTCTGGGGGTAATTCGACGCTTTTGAAGATACCTCTTAGCACGCATGTGTGCAGGAGAATATAGAGTTAACACCCTAATGACAGTTCAGCTCACTAGATCCTAATGCGTAGAATGGTTTAAAGACTAATCTGGTCGACATTGTGTTCTTTGTTACTCTTCAAAACCTCTCAACACCTTTTTATTGTTTTTTTTTTCTACGACAGAAGACTGAAAAAAGCTCTCTTGCCAATTCTCACGCAATGTTTACAGACAGTTACTGTTGTCTGTAACCAGATACACAATACTGTATTATGTCGACAAAAACATGGGTTGTTTGTGTGAAATGCCACAAAAACGAAAAAAAAACCTGAATTATTTTATGTTATTACCATAGAAAACCTACTCTGATGTTATTTATTTGTTTATTTATTTAAAAAAATAATGGTTGCTTCTTTCCCAATTGTGGTGGACGAAAAAGGGCCTTGCAACTGAGTGAACAAATTTTTTACGACATGCGTCTGTCAGCGCGGCTAAACAGCACAAAAAACAACAAAGGATCGAGTGTTTAAAAATGTGGTTGAAATGACTCTAAGGGTTTTATGCTCTTTGGTGTCCCTTTGGATTTTTAGCTAAAAGGTGTTTGCATAGAAAATTCCAGAAAGCCATATTAGCCCTTAGTTGGACCTATTTTCTAACCTAGCTAAAATATAACGCAGATTCGTTTAATAAGAGTGTGTTATAGGACGTTAAAATATCCAGCAGAAATTTGTTAATAATACTTTTAAAGGGGATATTTTTGTTACTTTTAAAAATTTTTCACAGGGAAATGAACTTTACATAGGCCTATTAAAGCATTTGTCCAGATCAAAAATGGACCTGGGATAATAACAACTTCCTCCTGTGGTCAGCCTTCTACTGTAAACGCAGATGGTAGAATGAAAAGCTCCTGTTTCCTGGTGCTCCCTTATCTAAGGGGCATAACAACTTCCTTTTGGGGGTTATCCTCCTTTTGTGAACTGAATGTTTTGTGCGTTTTCTTTCGCCCAGTGGAGTGATAGGCCGTCTAATGATCGAATGGGAAGGAATATTAAGAATGGTTTACGCCCACTTGAAAAAAGCAACAACAACAAACAAATCTCTTGTAAACAACGTCATTACGTAGGAGTCTGCGCAACCATCGTGAGTCCGAGTGATTTCTCGACATGGAAGGAACTTGTATACTCGGAAGTTGTAACCGCAAACCATACTAAAGAAAAAAGGCATTTGATATAAGTGCCGCGTGATTATACTCACAATCACGAACACGATTGGGAAATGCGCATAAACTATCCACGTTTTCCGTCCGTGACACGTGTTTCCGGATCATCCACCCCATGCACAGATAGCAGGACGAGGGAATGGCACTCGGTTATATCCACTAACACTCTGCAATAGTGTGGATGGGTAGCATTATAATTATTAAAGGTATTATGTTGGATTTTATAAGGGAAGAACTGTTTACAGATGAACAGAATTCAATACATCTCACTGGAACATTATGGTGTTGGATCGCAATACAACTCCTCCTCACTTTATCAGTTTTAACATCACACTGTGTTGATGGTATGTGTATGTGCTGATGGTATAAATCTTTCAAATAAACAGGGAAGCAGATGAATCGCCAGTCATCATTATTATCTGCTAATACTCTCTAGAAAAATCGAATCCTACTTCCCAGCAGAAAACTCCAAATTGCCCTGTTTTGGGGGAAGTTGTAGACATCTCGGTATAGTCATTTTTTATAATTTACACAAAACAGAAAAATCATGAGTTTCAAAGATTTATCAACATTTTGTCGAAACCCATTCCTGTCAAAAGGTGGTTATTTAATCAATATTTGCCTACTTCAAACACGCTTTCAAACTAAGTATACATATAATTTTGTCGAAATAAACGATGAACTTGATGTTCCAGGCCAAGCTTACAAGCTGTGTTGTAAAAACAAAAACAAGTGTTTCTCATTTCGTCTGCAAACTGCCTTCACTACTTGTTACGCTTCATTGAAAAACGTTTTTATTTGATGTAACTAGACCCATTGTTACATTCTAAATTGAACACACAAACCTTATTTAGAGCATGGAGGCCTATTTGAAGCTAAATACACATGCCTTTCAATGGGCGGAGTGTTTAAATAGTTTTAAAGTCAGAGGTCAAGGCCAATAATATGCGTTGTGTAAACTAAAGAACTTGTGGTCAAAATACAGACTGAAGACGATATTGACGGAAGAGATAACAAATTTTTTTTTCGTTTAGCATGGAAATAGTTATAAATCCATTCATACTCAACAAAAATCAGTTTTTGCAATGTATTTGCAATGTTTAAATAAAGTAAAATTTGAGGATCACTTGGTAGTGCACAGTAAACAACACTTGAAATACTAGTAGTTTGTTAAAAAACGACAATTTCACTTAATTTGTGTATTTATCTGAATACACCGATTCTCCATCCATGGTCAGTCACACACTTTAACTACGCTTCCTCGCTATTCGTCTCTTTGAAATTTCTCAGTTAACACATCAAGGCACACTGGGAAACGTGAAGCTCCTTTATTCTTCAATCCGATACCTCAAACCTCATACGATTTGCACCCATCTTTAAATGATCAGCCAGCTAACAGTGTACGGTACTCTAATTTATATTATAAATCTTATCCTGTAGTTTGTGCAAATAATTCGGCCAGACTGCATTTTTTATGATAATTAGTTGGAAACTGTGATTAACTTATGCGTATAGCTTAAATAATAGCTTGAACACCCCTTTGTGGAACATTAATTGTTAATTATGCGGAGCCGCGGTTTGATGGTTTCAAAACGGAACCATATATGAGTATCAGCCTGGTGTATTCCCGAATAATGTGATGATCATTTATTTTGTAATTTAAATACGCTAATGCCCAAGTGTTGCGTATTGATCTGTGTTAATTTGTAAAAAGTATTTGGTTTGAAGAGAAGTGTAATACACAGTGTAGTGAGCATGACGATCAATTGATGAACCTATTAAGTTTTAAGCTCAAACTCTACTGGACTATATTGATTGGTGTAAGATTACAACATACAATCTCCTGTTACCAGTGCGTTACAGTCTCTTACTTCCTGTGCTCAATTATCAAAGCTGATAGGGGCCAGGCAAATATGAATAATTGTTTTGTGTAAAATATGTATACACCAACGAAACTTCACTTGTAAAACTGTTAAATTCACGCTTCTTTGTTAAAATCTCTCCAGAACAACACTTCAGGTGAATATTTAGTGCAGTTGGTTGTGGCAATTATACATATGGACACAATATATAGGTGGCAAGCAAAATTGTATTTCTCTACATTTATTACAAAAATATATAGTAACGTTGCATTTTCAGGTACATCAATTTGCTTTAAGGAAGAGAAGACTTATGATTAACCCATACCTATATCCAGAGAAAATGATCAACAAGGGAAAATTGCGGTAATGATTATTTAAACCAGTGCACCATAACTAAGTGGAAAGTGTCAGATCGACCACTAATGTCCGAGAGGTTTAACTCAGAGGAAGCAGCAATACGTGTCCGACGTGTCTCAACCTGCAGTGCAGCATTGACTAGTCGAACCCTGGTTAAAATTCTCCGTCTGTACGTCTTTAAGGCGTATATATGTCCTAATATCAAGTTCATTTCTTAAAATGCGCCACATTGTGCATACAATGTACACCATACGTATTACAACAATGACTTAGATTTGTGGATTGGTATTACGTGACGCCAGTGCGCAAACAGAAGCTATCTATAGATTGCGAAAAAGTTGTATTCTGATTGGCTACAAATTATCTGGTGTCGATGTTGACACTCAAAATGGCAAGTCACAGAGTGCTGCTTCGTTTAGTAGAGTGATTGGTCAGACGTATTCTACCCACTCAAATTCCTACAAGAATTTAGTGGGAAAAAAAGGACAGACATAACACAGATAGCCTGGGAAGAAAAGCATGAGTTTTCTTGAAAGGGCAGACGAAGATACCTTTTTTCTTGAAAATGGAGTAGGCTACATTCTGTCATCTAAACCGCATGTGAAATTCATGTAAACAACTGTTTGGTTAAATTATAATAATCCCCACGACGATGTTCTAAGTTAAAGCACAGTGTTTTCGAATCAGATAAAAACGGGCTTTCTACCCATAGTGCACCTGATCAAAGTTGAGTATTCTTTTAAAGCAACTCGATGGCCAAAGGCTCCACGACCTCTTTTTCGTTGCTGTTTGACATAATGGAAGACGCCTGTATAATCTAGGGCTTTGATCACTTTCCCCTTAACCCGAACCCTACATCTGTTTCGACCTAACTCTCACCCTTACGCTGAACCTATAAACTTCAACATTAACCCTAAGATCAACAATAACTAAAATTGTTATTCTTTATTTCAGAGTATGCCACACACTAACCCATACTCTGAACTTCACCCTAACTTTCACCTGCATATACCATATATACTACTTTTATCAGATTATTGCAGAGAAAAGGCCAAAACTGATATGGGTTTATTTATAACTAGTATGTAAATTAATACTTGAATATTGATGGGCAGAAGTTATATCGGGTCCTACAACAATAGCTGTTGATGTTATCTCGAAATTAGTACACCTGAATCAATGGATGTTGAACTATAGGATGACGCGAAATATCCGATGTTTCTGATAAAGTGGGTGGAACAGTCCAACCGAGACAGGTCGGAAATGAGATACATATTGATCACAGGATGGCACATGATCTAATACTTGTGGATGCTATATTGATTAACGCCGTGTAAGAATCGCTGGCCTTGATATAGTTATAGTTATCTCCAGCAAAAGACATTGTTCACCATAATATCTTTGGAATGAAATGAATGCCTACCTTTACCAAACGTAAATTTAGATTTAAATCTTCCTGATAATAAGGAACTCATAACATTCTTGCCCGGATTGCTGGTGGAAACGTCTTGTGTCCTGCTATTCTCGGAACTTATGGACACCAAGAAGTTTACTCTTTTTTTTAAATTTGAAAATAATTAATAGTTTTAATTCAAACACATATGGTCATATATGATTCCGGTTAAAGTTTCTTTGTATTGGATATATATTTACAGGAAATACACAGTATTGGGAATGCAATCAACCTTAATATATACAACTCTTACTTAAACGGTGGGTAAGGTTAAATGAAAGGTTAATTGCCATCATATATTTAGTGCCTAGCGAATTCCATTATTTCTGTTCCCTACAATGAAACGTTACCCTACACTATGTTTAAAAGTGAGTCCCATTACACGATGGTCAAACGTTTTTGTTTTCATAAATCTTATTTATGTTAATGAACACTGCAAACATTACAGCTTGGTAAACAATATGTTAGTTAGAGTAATCCTTGGATTAGTAAGGACATAAAAAGGAAAGGTGAGACTTGGGATTTCACATTCACAGAATAATAACAATTGTGTGATAAATGTAATTGTATAAACTCCGTGGTATAGTTTCATGGCATGATATTATTTTATAGAACGACATATTTTTTAAATCTGCTTAGTTATAAGACGGAGTCGACGGAAAAAAACACTATTTACCTAAAACTGTGCAATTTTAAAGTAGATATTTTCTTAAAGCTGGTACTGTGGGACATTCTAAGATGTTTTGGATTCGATTTATTTATTTTAAGTCGATTTTTGTCAGAAAAGCTTCGGTATTGTCCCATTAAGAACTTTACCTGATTACGTGATGTCCATAAGCAAACGGACCAAGCATATACGATCTAACTTCTCATACATATCTATTGGGAATTGAAGTTACAAACAGTTTTCGTTAGAGAACAAGAAGGAATACAAGGAATTCAGAGAAGTAGGACTCTTTTGAGAAGTGTTGTACAAATAATCATTAATTAGTTTAATTAAACATTGCTTTATTATTGTAGTATTTGAAATAGCCGTGTTAATCCTCAGAGTATAATGAAAGAGGAAGATGGTAGCACTCTTTAGGATTAACTGGTTTATTACAGCATAAGCTTTCGTAAATATACAATTTACTTCTTCAGATGCTTACAGTGGAAAAATTGTAGTTTAAAATTGTAGTCTATTAAAAAAAATTCAAATCACCAAACCTTCTGTAGAGGAAAAATGTCCTCTCCACAACAGCCAATGACACACATTGCTGCTTAGCTGTTGGGTCCTATCTAGTTCAACATCGCCTATCTCCGGTTATCTTCCGTCCCCTCTGATTATCGATCCTTCGCCGAGTGAATCAATGGACCGTTTTATACAAATGCTGTTGGATCATCATACGGCTGTGTTGACATATTCCAAGGTAGATAACTGGTTACTTGAATAATGTATCTGTCAAAGCCTGACAAGCCAAATTTCAAAGCTCACTGACTGGGCTGAATACTGACCCTTTTTGCCGTCTGGCGGTTGCATTCATATACAGGCACACAACTTCTTTTAAATTGCTTTGCATTATCAGGGGCAAAATAAGAGGGGCAATATATTATTTAGATATATTTACAATTAATTTGAGTTTAATGTGCATTATTATGTATTAAACTTCTGTAACTCAATGATAACAAAGTTTATCGGTTTAGTTTACACCAGATTTAGTCTGAAAGAATGTATCTGCTACCCCAACATGCTTAAGGCGTGGTTTCAGACTTAACCCAGCCCAGGGGCTCCTTGGTAAATCTTTACAATAGCGAGTAAATCCCACCAAACCTTTATAAGCTTAAAGCTAGTCTACTCGCCACGGATGGTATGCCAACTCTTTCATCCACATATTCCTGGCGGTGAATAAACTATCAATGTGCTGACATATGCTCTTCTCCGTATTCAAGTTGGCGATTTAAAAAAATGAGGCTGTATGTTTTTATCACTGTATGTTTTTATCTCTTGAAGGCACTTGAACAAAATACCGTTTTCTTGGGCTGCTGAAGTAAAGAATAATTGATATACTTTATTCACGATACAGCGTTAGCCCAGTAGCGAAGTGTTCACCAGTGGATGATATAACTAAAGAAGACCTATGCTCGACTCCCCAAATATTTTGAGGTTTAATTATGCGATTGGGGCCATGTTCTTTCGTGGATCCCCACGGATTACTGGGATTTTCAGTTTCTCGAGACACATAATTTATACAGTAAGCTACATTGGGAAGTAGGTTGGTAAATAATATATTACATGTAACGTTTGTTACGTCGTTAAACATTTACCCAATTTATACATTAATTTCTCTCCGATGGCGATATAATCGGTGGTAGTCTTATAACCAAACAAGCTGACGAACACACCCATATACAGACCTGTCAAGAGATCTCTGTGAGTCAGATATATCTATAGTTAAGGAATAAATGTGTTCCCTGAAAAAAAATATTAATTTCACTTAAACTCAAAACTTGTCTAACTGTCCTTTATAACAAATATTCAGTTGATAATTTTCAGAGAAAAACAATTGAATGACTGTACCTTACCTACAAATGTAATAACTCTATTCACAGTCTGCTTTTTTTCTTGCAAATAAATGAAAAACTTCCAGTTACAGTCCGTGTTAATATTAAAACGGTAATTTTAATCATTAGTACCAATCTATATAAATGTGTGAGTATTATTCTTTGATAATCCTAAAAGACAGTTACCGGTGATTTAGGTTGAATGGGTTTTTCAAGTACGCTGACGCATGAACCCAAAAGATGGAAACCATATAGAATACACCTATTAAGGTTCGCCAATCAAATCTGATTAACTTCGGGGTTAATGTTATTTATAGAAAAGTTTTGTTCTGGAAGGCTAAATACAAATCTTCAGATTGAAGATCTGCAGATTATCTTCAGGAAGAAAACAGCAACTCCTGTCAATCATAATATCAACAGCCTGATCACCACTGGCGAGTTCATCATAAATATTATCTTTGGACTTTTTTACTGAGTTTTATTGGATTCTTCACAATTCTTCAGCCGCAAGTTACTAAACATCCAACAAACAAGGCTTTGTTTTTTTTAAATAAGACTGTCTGATACTGGAACAGAGAATGCTGCCGGTTTATACAGCTATGGAAATCAACTCATGCATCTGGATTACGGGATCGGGTTGAATCAATAAAACAATTATTCCTTTGTAAGGCATGTTGGTGGTGTTTATGGATGTATTAAATGTGACACATATCCCATTTGGACCCATCCCAACAGCTTAATCGAGTCAAATCTCTTTTGTCTTAGATAGGCCGATGAAAATGTAATGTAATTGTTTCTCAAATAACATTATCAGAAATTATGTTACCCTGCCAATGAAGACTGGGACGCTATGAAGCGTTGCATATTTTGTCGTTGTAATAGCCTGTAATTGAGAGAACCATCAACTAACGCAACTTACATTTCCTCTCCTGTTTGAAAACATAACACTTTAGTTTGTTCTGTTGGAATCAATCCGGTGGACATTTTGTATTGATTAACTGTTAATGTGCCTGGATGGGAATAGTTGAAGAAAGAAAGTAAAGCTAGTTCTAACATTTACTGATATAAAGTAATAACACATAACCAACATGACCCAATACGTAATGCAAAGGCTGAGCAGAGTAGCTTTATTGCAGGTTACCAGAAAACCAAAAATAAATTATATTTCATTTTCAATTCATTGGAGTACGTGATGCTGATCAGTATATCATTTTTCTAATTCCGATTACCTAAGTTTTTGTGTTGATTTTAGTTTTAACGAATAGCACAAGATTATAAAATCTCTATAATAGAATACATAAGGGTGTAAAGGTTATTATTGTTTTATATAACGTTTTGTTTATAACATGGCACAAGAAAGTCAAATCTATTATGGGCGTGATTTTAACCCTTTTGAAAAATCCACTTTCTGTCTATAAAAAAAGTCCGGGAGAAATGGTCTGTATAATCAGTACTGATCGATTCGTGTTGGCTCACATTATCAACTGTTTACAAACAAAACCGTTTGTCTAGTAATAACTTAACAAGTAAGACATTTAAAGCCGTGAAAAGAAAAAAGAAAAACAAGGACAACAAATATTTTCAAGAAAAATTATATATATGTCCTAAAAGATTTTGGTCAAATGTCCTAATGACATTGATGTACTCCTAATATCAATTATCATTTGATTGTCATCACAAAAAATTGTGTGTGTTGATAATTCACTGACTTTGTTGTCGCCTATTATTTGTCCAAACAAGACCAAACAAAGTTAACTAGAAGTGTAAAGAAAAACGCAGACTCGACCCATTCAATATTTTTAAAAGACTAAGAGGGTATTGCACCCGTGTTATATCAATTCAATAAGTTTTAAGAGGGTGTGAGACAAACTGAGGTTTAATTGATATTTTGAACAAAAACT
Organism: Katharina tunicata; assembly: GCA_032466195.1. NCBI lineage: Eukaryota > Metazoa > Mollusca > Polyplacophora > Chitonida > Mopaliidae > Katharina > Katharina tunicata. The sequence goes on along the minus strand of JAVFBZ010078731.1, from coordinate 11,831 downwards.
GACAAGTAAGAACATAATCAAGTGCACGACAGTTAAATGATATATTTTGCCAGGCTGCGCTAAGTAGCATTACACAGCATCACTCGTCATACATATTATAAATGAGTTGCAGTGCAAGCCACGGAGAGCTTTCAGTTGTTCACTATTACACAATTCAACACAAACACAAATGTTTGTCTACTGATTCAACCCTATTTTGTTTCTCTGTGGTGACCAATGACATAGTTTTTGCATTTTGGAATTTTAACAACACAAATATCCGAATACTACAACGTTTTAAAGCGAAAATATATTAATTAGCATAAGAGACTACATGAACCAGTTATTAAGCAGTGGACACACTAGGCGAATTTTCACGGCGAATGACTCTGGCAAATCAATCGCAAGCGAAATTCGCCTAGTGTTTCCAGTGCAGCGACAATCGCGGCAGCATCGACCGAAGCCATTCGCCAGTACCAAGCGTGTTTGACATTTTTCGGCCGGAATGTTATCGCTGGCGACTGGTTCGGCTAGTGTGTCCACTCAAGCGAAGCGCTTCGCGTACTTAAGAATTCCTCAACTAATCACAGACGCTCGATGCGTCACAAGATAAATAACAATGGCGAACTCCATATTTTATCATGTGACCAAAAGTGCAACGCGCAAGCGTCATATCATTTGCAGGTGAACCATGAGTAAAAGCAATCCCCTATGTGTGTCCACTGCGTCTCCCGAATAAATTCTGCAGCGAATCGTCGGCCGAACTACTGGCGAATCACATTTGCCTAGTGTGTCCCCAGCTTTAAAAAAATAGTGGAATCATTCAGACCAATATCAGTACTCTGGTTAGGTTTTTTTCATGAACCCATTGATTATCTGTTTATTGCCTGAACACACACAGCCATCACCGGTCTGTTTAACATCAAGTGTGATAATTATCATCATAGTTGTTGTAATGTAATCTAAATCTGTACACTGCCTGCGCGCAACACTTTTAACAATATGAATTCAATATCAGGACAACATCCTTTTACCCTTGTTAATTGTTCAATATTTTTATCCTGCCGTTAAACTCCTTTGATATCGAACATTATCTTTTTTCAAATTCATAAAAATCACATCAGTCAGACTATATAATAGTTCACGGCGATGCTGTGTGCTTCACACTACTAAGGGGGTGTGTGCTTCTTCATATGAAAAATATGTTCAATCAATTATCAAATGCAGCAAATAGTATACTTAAAGAACACAAATAACTAATTAACTTTATGAAAACGGCCTATCGAAGTTTTGCATTATCCTAACAGTAACGTATATATAATAGAAAGTTCATAATAAATGTTAGAAAAGTGAAATTGTGCTGCTTTTACAAGAAACCAGATTTAACTGACACATGAAAACATATTGTGCGAAAATGGAAATTGAAACAGTATATACTCTCAGCATTTGTTTTTGTACAGCTGTTTCAGAGATATGCCAAAAAAACGATATGTCATTTACTTTCCCAGTCATTGGCTAACTATCTTTAGTTGGACTAACTATCTTTAGTCTCAATTAGCAATTCACTGACAGACGTAACGTTTTCCAGGTTCCCACCATGTTCTTTTTCACGACGGTATGGACAAAACATAATAGAAAGGTTTTTCAGGAGTAGGTTTATGGATTATGTTTCTCTGAAGTTTTATCCCTTTTCCCTACTGTGTCCGCACAAGTGTTTGAATGTCTGGTTTGATTGTTTATAGACTTATATCAGAGCAGGGTAATATCAACACAATTATTGTTAAACGTTTTCAGTTCAAACAGAGTTTTTTTTATCATAAATATTGAAATGCTTCTAAGAAATTCAAGGTCTTGAGAATAGTTTAACGCAGACTTCTAATGTAGGGACTTGAAATAATTTTATTTCACATCTTTCTTATCAAGCTGAGAACATGTGTCAGCTTTACATATTTGTTTAACACCAATCCTTTAAAACTACATGTGAAAACGTTGGGTCAGTAACTGTGGAATATTTATTGAAAATAAACTAGAAACCGTGATTAGCCTCTGCATAAGGCTAACGATTAACACCAACAGCTATACGCCCTTTGCTTTTTTAAAAAATATATGCCTTGTGTCTCCCTGTTTGCTCATCTAGAAAGTGTGCTTACAAGTTAAAGGAACCTAATTTAAATTGTGCGTATGGCGACTTAATTTCGTTTATAAATGCCTTTACATTTATTGTTAATTATGCGGACTCGCAGTTCGATGGTTTCAGAACGGAAACGTATATGAGTATCAGCCTGATGTAATCTCGGATAATGTGATGATCATTTACTTTGTACTTGAAACACGCTAATGTTCAAGTGTTGTGTATTGATTTGTGTTAATCTTTAAATAGTATTTCGTTTGAAGAGGAGTGTAATACACAGTGTAGTGAGCATGACGGTCAATTGGTGAAACTATTTAGTTTTAAGCTCAACTCCTACTGGGCTATATTGATTGGTATAAGATTACAACATACAACTTCCTGTTACTAGTGGGTTACAGTCCCTTACTTCCTGTGCTCAATAATCAAAGCTGATAGGGACCAGGCAAAAATGAAGTATTTTTGTATTGTGTAAACACCAATGAAACTTTATTCTCAAAGTTTTTAAACTGTTCAAGTTACGCTTCCTTGCTAAAATCTCTCCAGAACATCACTTCCGGTAAACATTCCCTGTAGTTGGTTGTGACAAATATAGAGATGCACACAGTGTATAGTAACGATGCATTGTCACGTAGGCTATACCAATGTCCTTGAAAGGAATCGATGGTCAAAGGCTCCATGATACATTTTTCATTGCGGTTTGATATATGACACCTGTCAATATCAAACAACCCTTTATCTGAATCTTATAATAGTCTGACCTCAGTTCTTCCAACTCTAACAATCACGCAAAACCTAACTTGAACACTAACCCTAAGATCAAAACTTATCTAAAACTCTTGTTTTATTTATTTCAAAGTAAGTCATAACAAACACTCACTCTTTCACCCAAACCGTATTCTGCATAACCTATACATTCTACTTTTTGTGTTAAATATTATACCAGAGAGAAGGCCAGAACTGATATAAGTTTATTCCTAACTAAAAGTATTGTAAATGAATACTAGAAGCTCGACCAGAAGAAGTCATGAGATACATGTTAAACACAGTATGACACATGATCTAATAACGCCCTATTCATAGACGACATGCCGGAATCGCTGGTCTTGATATAGTTATCTCCAGTAAAATACAATTACTCGCCATAATATCTTTGGTGTGATGTGAATGTCTGCCTTTACCAAAAGTAATTTTAGATTAAAGCTTCAGTGATAAGGAATTCATATCAATCTTCGGCGGAACGCTGTTGAAAGCGTCTTGTGATCTGGCATTCTTGGATCTTACATACACCAAGAATCTTACCTTTTGCAGTGTTTCGTCAATGTTCACACTTAGTCTAAGGTTTCGTATGATGTCTTTTGTCTTTTATCTTGTCATTGGTGGTTAGCGACGGTGTTTTTTTTCCGTCTGTTTAGCTTTTCATGTACAGGATTTCTTTGAAACATACGATTTCCAGAAACACCTAATTTCCGTAAGCTGTACTTGAAATACAACACAGACCAACACATGTACAGTTCAAATTTTAAATAAAAATTGAAGTATATTATCAGCGAGAAGCACGTCACTTATTTAAGCTCTCCAACCGAAACACTAGTCTTGGTGACTACCGGTTTTAGGATTACTCCAATCGTGCCAGTGTTTGGGTTTTTTGCCGCGCTCAGCTCGGCTGGTTGCGCATTGGACTTATGTGCCTATTACAATGTATAACATACTCATTAGAGGTTCGATCCCACCAAACCTGATGAATGTAATGGAAGGATTCGAAGTTCCTTTCTGGTTTTCCACCAAACACCAACTATGCAAATTGTTTATGTAAGTGAAATTTTATCTTAAGAACTCATTTACAAATTCTGTTCTTACGAACCTTAAGTAGGTTATGTCTCTTGCAATGGAGCAACATTGCTGACAGCTTCTATAAAACCTCAGACATTCAAGGTATACTACGAACAAAATTATGGTCAAAAACAGTTTTAACATTTATTTGCATTATAAAGATCAGAAGAACAAAAAATGTTTTTTTTATTCCACATGGATACATCTTTTGCAGACATTTTTCGAAAACCCAATAACTTTGGAGTACGCACGTAACACTAATCGCTGACAATGCAAGCACTGGAAATGAAGTTAAGTTGACCTGAATATGCAATCAATTTACATTCCTTCCATTATATTAAGTGATTTTGCAAAATTGTTACCTTTGTTCCAATAGGAATAGTAACATTACACAGTATTTCGTTTTCTTAAGAATGTAAAAACTTTTAAAAATTATTTGTTGAATATCTAAAAAAAAAGCTTTGATATTTTTAAATTAGAAACAATTGATAGTCGGACAGAGTTAATTTAATAGATATCATATTTATAGTGCCCAGCGAGTTCGGTTCATTCTGTTCATCAAATAGATACGTTTGATTGATGAACAGATACATTGCATTCTTGGGCTTGGCATTTGGTGGTAAGACTGATTTTTGGATAAGCTGTTACCCATTATAAAATAAACCCTAACTTTCCTGAATATATATTTCTGACAGAAACATTTACATGGCATTCCTGGACACTTACAAATCTTGCCTTTTGCTTTCAGTAGATATAAAATCAACATATAGTTCATTTGTCAAAATTTTAAAGTTGAAAAAAAAAATACGTTATCCTATGCTGTGTTTAAAACTGGGTCCCAGTTACAAGATGTGCAAACGCGTTGTTTTTATCAATCTTATTTACGTTAATGAACACTGAAAAATTACAGCTTTGAAAACCATATGTAGTTGGAGTCTTTGACCTGATTAGTAAGGACATCAACATGAAAAGTTCACGTTCACGGAATAATTACAGTTGTGTAATAAATGTAATTGTATAAACTCCCGTGATGCCAGTGATATTGTTTCATCGCATGATATTATTTTATAGGACGACATTTTTTAAATCTGCTTAGTTCTATGACGAAGTCAACTGAAAACAGACAAACTTTACGTAAAACTGTGCTATTTTAAAGTAGATATTTGCTAAAAGCTGGTACTGTGAGACATTCTAGAATTTTATGAGTTCCATTTATTTATTTAAAGTCGATTTATGTCAGAAAAGCCTCGATATTGTGCTATTAAGAACTTAACCCGCTTATGTGATGTCCATAAGCAAATTGGCCAAGCATATACGACCTTCTAACACATATCTATTGGGAGTTGTAATAACAAAACTGTTTGTTAGCGAATAAGATGGAATGGTCGCGGGAAAATACATAACGTACAAGGAATCTAAAGGAGTAGGACCATTTTGAGAATTGTTATACAAATAATCATTAAATACATTAATTAAACATAACTTGGAAATCGTAGTCTGTTAAAAAAAAAACTTTCAAATCAAAACATTTATAGTGAAAATACGTCAATAGTAACACTAAATAGAATCCGTCAAACAGCCAATGAAACGTATTGCTGCTTAGCTGTTGTGTCACCATTCGTCTATGTTGACGTCTTCAAAGGTCGATAACTGGTTACTTGGATAACCTGTCGTCAGTACCTGTCAAGTCAAACAAATTGATATAAGCAATTGATATATTTAATACGCACGTTATGTTTTACTTATAAAATTTCCAAACAGTAATAATATACGCAAAACACATATTCTGCACTCTACATACATTCAGAACGAGGTGCTTACGTTCCAAGTAATGTTTTTCGCCTGCATAATCCTCCAATATTAACTTGCTCCTAGACGAGGCATAACATGGACAACTGTAGGCTGTGTAAGGTCCACGACGCAGCTGTAGAATCACAGACACTGGCATAAGATCAAGACCATTTCATGGACTTTACGTAAGAAAATATCTTCATTTATATTTTATTTAGTATTATTTATTGACACCTTGGCTCAGATCAATACGTGTTTACGTGTATTCTTTTAACTAAGATGGGAAATCAATAATTTAGAAATATATACAATGATTGTGGCCGTTAATCTACATTATTATGTATTAAATGTCTGTAACTGAATGATTACAAAGTTAATCGATTTAGTTTGCACCAGGTTTTCTCTGAAATATTTATTTACTATTCCGCCATGCTTAAGGTGTGGGATCAGACTAAACCCAGCCTAGGGTTCCTTTGGTAAATCTTTACAATGCCAAGTAAATCCACGATGCCGTAATATGCTTAAGGCTAGTCTTCTCGCCACGGAATGTAAACTAACTCATTCATCCATATGTTTCTAGCGGTGACCTAACTAACAATGTGTTCAAATATGTTCATGTTTTTCATGTTCAAGATGGCGTTTTTTTAAAGACCATAGGTGTGTGGTTATGGTTTTTTTTATATAGCATTTGTATAATAATTTTCCATTAATAAGGATAATCTGCCGCAGATAAAAGACAAAAATGACAAAACAAGACGGGTCATCTAAACATTTACAAGAAGTTGATTTGCTCTCAATTTAATTTTCATATTTTCATATTTTATGGGTATTTTATTGACAAATAAATGCTCCTCTATCTTGAAATAAATGTTTGTGCATAATAAGTTAGAATTGTATGCCCCATATATTATAGAGATACCTAGGAAATGATCACAGCTTTACACTTAATGTCAAGCCTTAATTATGAGCCTTTAATATGCACATTGGATCACACATGCGTTAAAGTCTGTTTACATTAAATACGACACAATTTACCACCCACCTTGAACATCTTTCCTGTGATACCCATTTAAGTTATTTTAAACTTACCATTGAATCAAATACATTTTTAATGCGATCCTCTGATGTGAATAGGTCACTGCGTGCCATCGTAAGTCGGGGAATCACATGTTGCTGAGATTTTTCAAGTTGTTCAAGTGTATCTCTGTAGGAATTTAACTCTTGAATGTGCTTGAACAAAATGCTGTTTTCTAGGGCTGCTGAATTGGACGATGGTCTGCTTTAATAAATATAAAAGGAATAGATGGTACTACACAGTATTCACGATAACATCTTAACCCAGTAGCGAAGTGTACACCAGGGAAAGATATAGCTAACGAAGACCCACTGCTCGACTTATACAAATATTTTGAGGTTTAATTTGTCGATTTTCCTTGCCTTGATCTTTCGTGAATCTCCATAGATTGCAGGGATGTTCTGTCTCTGAGGATTTATCATTTCTGCAATAAGCTACATTGTGTATTATGATACTATAGGTTTGTAAATAATATATCACATTTTACTTTTGATACGTCGTTAAACATTGACCAAATTTATACGTTTATTTTTCTCCCAGGGCGATATAATCGATGGTAGTTTTAGAACCAAACAACCTGACGAGCGTCCTGGTATACAGACGTGTCAAGGCCAAGGGTTCGGTATAAGTCAAATATATCTAGTAAAGGAATCTATTATCTTGAGAAATGGAAAGTATTTTCACCGAAACTCAAGACCTGTTTAATTGTACATTATAATAAAATGTCAAGAGAACAAAATTGGAATGATTAGTCGGGAATCGTTACAAAAGTCATGAAAAAATACGGGAACAGAAATATAGGAATTACTAAAAGTTACAGTCCAATAGGAGTCTCTCAAAGCTCGTATTCCTAAGTTTAACAAGCCTAAAAGGGACATTGGTAACTGTCCACACACAAAAGATAACTCCTTGTATCCCGTCAGAGTTTCTGCTGTTTAATCTTTTGGCAGTAATGATTTAACACTACAACTTAAAATAGGCAGACAAGCTAAAATTCGAAGGTTTCACTTCTTGTTTGTAAAAATCATATCCTAAGTAAAAATTCCGTCAGAGTAACCCTTATTCAATAAAACAATTATTCCTTTGAAAGCCAGATCAGTTGCGTTATTTCGTTTGCAGGCGAATCATCATTACAAGCAATCGCCTAGTGTCTCCACTGTGTAGCCCGAATAAATTCAGGGGCGAATACGCCTAGTGTGTCCCCAGTGATACTCAAAGCGTCGAATCATTCAGATCAATATCAGTACTCTGGTTAGCGTATTTTTATGAACCCACTTATCATCTGTGTATTGCCTGAACGCACACAGCCATCACTGGTATGTTTAACATCAAGTGTGGTTATTATCATCATAGTTGTTGTAATGTAATCAATATTTGTTCACTGTCGGCGCGCGACACTTTTAACAATATGAATTCAATATTAGGACAGCATTCTTTTGCCGTAAATTGTTCAATATAATAATCCTGCCATTGAACTTCTTTGATATCGAACATTAACTATTTTCATGTTCATAAAAATCACATCAGTCAGATTATTTAATAATTCACGGCGATGTAGTGGGCTTCACAATACTAAGGTAGTGTGTGCTTAATTTTCCAGGCTATTTCATGTGAAGAATATGTTATCAATTATCAAATGCAGCGACTGGTATACTTAAAGAACACAAATAAATAAATAACTTTATTAAAACGGCCTTTCGAAGTTTTATCCTTTTAAGTTTGTATGCATTATCCCAACAGTAACGTATAAAAATAGAAAGAACATAACAAAAGTTAGAAAAGTGGAATTGAGCTGGTTTCACGGGAAACCAGATTTAACTTGCACATGAAAAGATAATGTGCGAAAATGGAAATTTAAACGGTATATACTTTCAGCACTTGAGTCTGTACGGCCGTTTCAGAGATATGCCAAGAAATCGATAGGTCATTTATTTTCCCAGTCATCGGCTAACTATCTTTAGTTGGACTAACTAACTTTAGTCTCAGTTAGCAATTCACTGACAGACGTAACGTTTTCCAGGTGCCCACCATGTTCTTTCTCACGACGGTATGGACAAAAAATAATCGAAATGTTTTTCAGGAGTAGGTTTATGGATAATGTTTCTCTGTAGTTATATCCCTTTTCCCTTCCGTGTCCCCACAAGTGTTTGAATGTCTGGTTTGATTGTTTAGAGACTTATATCAGAGCAGGGTAACATCAACACAATTAAAGTTAAACGTTTTCAGTTCAAACAGAGTTTTTTTTATCATAAATATTGAAACACTTCTTAGAAATTCAAGGTCTTGAGAATAGTTTAACGCAGACTTATAATGTAAGGACTTGAAATAATTTTGTTTCACATCTTTCTTATCAAGCTGAGAATATGTGTCAGCTTTACACATTTCTATAACACCAATCCTTTAAAAATAAATGTGAAAACGTTGGGTCAGTAACTGTGGAATATTTATTGGGAATAAACTAGAAACCGTGAGTAGCCTCTGCATGAGGCTAATCATCAACACATCTTTTTTCATATTCTATGCAACTCATTTTTAGTCCTTAAATTATTAGTATTCTGACACATTGAAACCTTTAACTTACAAGTTAAAGGAACCTTATTTAAATTGTGCGTATTGCGGCCTAATTTCGTTTATAAATGCCTTTACATTTCTTGTTAATTATGCGGACTCGCAGTTCGATGGTTTCAGAACGGAAACGTATATGAGTATCAGCCTGATGTAATCCCGGATAATGTGATGCTCATTTACTTTGTACTTGAAACACGCTAATGCTCAAGTGTTGTGTATTGATTTGTGTTAATCTTTAAATAGTATTTTGTTTGAAGAGGAGTGTAATACACATGAGCATGACGGTCAATTGATGAAACTATTTAGTTTTAAGCTCACCTCCTACTGGACTATATTGATTGGTATAAGATTACAACATACAACTTCCTGTTACTAGTGCGTTACAGTCCCTTACTTCCTTTGTTCAATTATCAAAGTTGATAGGGACCAGTAAAAATGAAGTATTTTTGTAATGTTTAAACACCAATGAAACTTCATTCTCAAAGTTGTAAAACTGTTCAAGTTACGCTTCCTTGCTAAAATCTCTCCAGAACATCACTTCCGTTGAATATTTCCTATAGTTGGTTGTGACAAATATAGTAGTCTGCCGGCCGAGCAGCCAGAAAATGTTTAAAAAAACTGCTGATGGCATTTTTTGTTAGAAGCAGGCATCCATGCTGGATGAGTGTATTAGACTATGCTGTTCAAGATAGGACCGGATGCCAAGCTCAAATTTGCTTATTTTCGGTCAGTTTTGACCACTAGTGTTCAAATTTGGCTATTTTACAACAATGCTCTAATTAAAAATACAAAGATAGCGCTTTCCAAAAATATACAAATTGTGGGTAAACAAATACTTTTAAAGAGTCATAAGCCTTTTATAAATTGTAAATTACATTGAAATATGTACATGTTCGTGACACAAAAATGCGTTTTTCCCTGAATTACTGGGAACGTTTGATCCAGAAAGAGAATTGTTTTGATATACACCTAACACATCATGCTACAGTACAAATCCATGTTAGATATGTATCCCAGAACGTATTCCACAACAACAGGACATACGGCAAGCTTTGGACATATCGATCACCTGACCACAACTGACCAAATCAACATTTTAAGAATAATGTATTAGAATATTCTCCAGAATTTGAGCATTCCTAAAAGTGATACAATGGTAAGTATTTAGCGTTTTTAATAAGTTATGAGTTTCATATATGTGGGATTAGGAACATTTAAATGCCTTTTCTTCCTACAGTAACGGATATATATATGCAAAGTATTAAACCTCGCAGCATTCGCCAATATAACGCCATTTTCTTAACTATTAATTGTCATCTACATTACCATATAATTAAGTGCTGAAAGACAAGAACAGGTAAAAGTGTACTCTGTTGCAGTTCAAGGCCGATCTTTAGGTTTCGTGCTGCGTTTCAATTGTCAGAGTTGAGTCACTATTCCATAAATTGTCCTGATGGATTGCAACAGTTTTCTGCATTACATCCACACGCAGGCGTGCACACTTGTCTCGATACATAGCATTTGCAGTTCGCCCGGCGACATTTTGTCTGACAGCCACAGGAGATTAACTCAATTCAGGCCTGTGGGATTGATGGAATCCGCCTCCACACTATCGCCAAGCCAGTTTCGTCCATAGACCACCCCCCACACGTGGATGGGTCCTCGGAAACTACATCTGGTATATCAGATTGAAGCCAGATGTTCGCTTGGTAATCAGACCGCTTCCAGTGTAGTTCAAGGGTGTCTTCTGTTGGTGGGAGCATTTCCAGAGATTTCTTTCCCTTGACAAATACGTCATGTCTTCCTTTGTTTACGCCTCCAAGTGGATCTGGTACATTATACAAACGACAGACAAATTCCTGTGTCTGTTCAAAGCCTGTGTGTCGACCAACTCCTTGCAGCAGGTTGGGGTGATTGACATAAACCTTCCAACTGGCCTTTTGTCCGAAACCGGTGAACGAGGAACATGTATCACATCCAGTGATCGCATGAAAACCCAACAGGTTTTCGATAACTGGTTGAGACAACTTCTTGACTATTTGGTGGACAGGATAACATTTCTGCTGCTTGGAGGAGCCACCGATCATCCATACTTCTATATCATTGGAAGCAAAGAAGTGGAGCAACATCAGGAACACACCAGTATCTCTACACAACACCTGTATTCTTTGCTGCATTGAGGCTGTGTAAGATCAGACGTGTGTCCGCTTCTTCGTGGTTAGCCGAGAGGTCCGGGATGTTTCCACACAGACTTAACTGTGTCCGGCGTTCGTCAGTAAAGCCACCAGCGGTGATCAGTTCCTGGTTTCCATGAAGAGTTTTGCTTTTCATCATCATATCTTCACTAAGGAATCTTGCCAGATCAGCCTTGTTTTCCTCAAGACTGATGAACTGCTCCCATACTTGGGGTAGAGGTATATCGCTGCGGTCAATAATTCTCCGTATCGGTTTCTTTTT
>JAVFBZ010078639.1:0-12667 GCA_032466195.1 Katharina tunicata | reverse complement strand
ATTGAGATCATAAACAGCTCTGACTTTAACTGAAGATTCTTATATGGACTAATTGAGATCATAAACAGCTCTGACTTTAACTGAAGATTCTTATATGTATTAATTGAGATCATAAACAGCTCTACGTGTGGTACAATATTTGTGTTTAAATTAAGATCTCTTTTGTGAACAATTTCAGATCCCTGTGTGATTCTTTGATGGGGAAGCTATTTCTGTACTGTTAAAGAATGACATTTAGTGGTTCTGCTGATGAAGTCTATCTCAATATTAGTACGGCTTTCTGGAGTGAGGCGTTGGGGAAAGTTTGACTAAATCAGACAGTGTTTATTCAGCAAGAGTCAATGCTGGTAAACTGTTATTTAACTGAAGCAATTCTTGGAGAAATCTTGGAAGACGTTTACAAACATCCAATATTTGTTTATAAAAGCTATACATGCAGCCTGTGTAAAGGGAGTGTCATGTAAAAGAAACTCTTTTAAAACTCTTTATAATCTTTTATTTATGTATTAATATTTACTACATTAACACTGTGCTGGAATAGTTGGTAAGACTTTGGACTCTTTGTCAAGAGTTTGTTTACCATAACTAAGGAAGATGGTGCTCTATTATATGTAGGTGATGTTCAAAATTTTCCAAACATATAGTCCTTGTAACTTTTGATACAGTCAGAACTTTGTATAAACAACACCACATATATGTTAGCTTGAAGGCCATGAGGTTTGCCTGACCTTTGACCCTGTTTAGATGTGTGGCTATCAAGACTGTAGGCGCTATATTGTTGGGAATTATAGTCGTTGCAATGTCAGATTCGGATGAATTTTTCATATTTTTTCCACCCTTGCTACAGTAACTTGCATCACATAGGTCTGGGATGTGCTGGGAGATTGTCGATTGTCGATCCCATGTATATTAGTGTATGTGACGGATTGGAAATTAGAAGTACTATGTTATTGATCTGAATACGGATGGAATACCAGAGCACTGCCGTCTTAGTTTGTGGTTGAAGCACAGATAAATCCTCCCTGGACAAACCACTGGATAAGACGGCTTAAAACCCTCATTGGAGAATCTGAGGGCGTTAGCGCACCGACCTGTCAATGGTTTAATATCAGTCCAGCCACAGCATTGACCGTTGATTCATACAGTGTATAACTTGAGAACTACAATGTATTCGGACTGATATAGTTTTTCCCCTTCCGTGAAATTTTTAACTCTTGCTGAAGTTTGAATTTGTGAGCTTTTTTGGTGATACTGGTTTGGATTTAATTGGCATTTACAAGTCTTCCTTGCTGTATAACTGATCGACAACCACACTATTAGTAGGATTGATAGAATTGCTGATTTTAAGAAGTGCCGATGTGATTAAAGAATGATATTTTCATATATATTCAGAATTTAAAATTTTATGCTTGATGATAAAAGCCATGGTTTGTGAATTGTCAATGGGATCAGGAATCCTGGAGACACCAGTAATTGAATTTGGACATTTTGGTTCATATTTTGATTAATACAGCCAGTTTGAAAACAACTAATTTGTATTACTGCTAAGTTGTAAATATTTGAAATGGTAATTGGTTGAATTTTCTCAGACTTCTATCCAAATCGGCTCCTGTAATTTGTTCTGTGTTCCGGGTTTCTAAAACCAAAAGGAAATATTTATACAAAACCCTACTTGTGGATTTATCTGTCGTGGACAAAATTAAGGCTGAGCACTGAATCTGTCAAAACAGAGATAGCTGACATTTCAAGCGGCAGTAGCTAAGAAATTCCTTTAAATAGGACAGACAGCCTGAAATAACTAAGCTGTAATATATGTGAGTGATAGTAAGAGCTCTCGTTTGCCCTTGAGACATGTTGCTCAATACAAAAGTGTGATTTACTTCACTGAAGGTGACCCCCGCTTGCCAGCTGATTTAATTGCCGCAAATGCCTTTGAGATGCTCAATTTCCATGGTAACTTAGTGAATAAATATCTTGCACATTTTGTGAGATGTGTTTGACAGTGGCGTGAAATGCTCTATGTAGCATACAACTTGTTTACAAAATTTATTTGTAAATTTGCATTGTGCATTGAAATTAGACCTTTATTTACCAACTGTGCTATTATTACAAGAATCGATGTATCGATGTACAGATATGTGAAGATATTTCCAAGAAACTGACTTCATTCAATGTATAGGCCATCCAAACCAAACCTATCATAGTGTTACTTTGTATTCATTTTGACAGCACAATGTAGTTACATGTATGTGAATTGAGGACCAGTAATTGGAGCCTGACAAGCTCAGTGTAGCTTTAATTTGTAAGGACAAAACATTTTGAACATTCCAGTGTGTATGCCTCTTAATTGTGAAAGTAATCGATTGCTTGTATTCTGGTTGTCAACAAATTGGTAAGCTCTTCATTTTGATGTTGGAACCACAGCATCATTTTCATTCACTTCAACAAGAAATTAGGATACATTTCCTGTGTTATGATTATGGAAGTACAGTATTGTGTTCAATTACTTCCTCAATATATTGGGAACTTGTCATATTTTGATTGTGGATTTACAGTATTCGCTTTGTCAACAAATTAGAACTTAGTTGAATTTCGTCACCATGGGGTGCATTTCTTGTTGTGTTGGCCCGAAATCGCCAAGCCGCAGGGATACAAATACTAGCGGAAAGATGACGTTGTTACAAACAGACGACGGCAGCTCGGTTGACAATGCCGACGAAGTTGACGGCAATGTGGATGAGGTTGACATCACTGAAATGGAATCTAATACTAATATGACAACTGTGGGAGATACAGAGACTGAACGAGATTTAGAATCCACAGGAATGACAAATGCTGATGTCAGCAGCATACATCTTTCAGGTATTGTTTATAAACCAGGTCATGAGGCAATATGACCCAATTCTCTTACTGGTTAAGACATGCTAGAAAGATTTGCAGTGGCCTATACCTTATAGAAAGCCTGCTAGCCTGAATTAAGAGTTTGATTTCCCCAAAATCTTTCTCTTCATTTATAAAAAATTTTTTTTTATAAATGTAGAGCAAGAAAAATATATATATCTAAAATTAGTGTATTCTTGTACTATTTTTTTAGCCTAAGGGTTGTACCAGATGCACTGTTTATTTGTTGTTTTTTCTTTAATCCTAGATGAATCAATCCATTGCAAAGATAAAATAATAAATCTACAATATTTCTCTTCAGCTTTGAGCTTTCTTCTACTTTGAAACGTCATCAAACAAGGTTAAATTTATGAGCTGCTTTTAGCTATTATATCATCTGTTAACGATAACTCATCAGCGGTTAAGCCATCGCACAACAAAAGACATAAGCTCTCAGGTAATACATGTAATACCGTGGAAACAATTGCAACAGATTTGTTTTCAAGTCCAATATAAATACTTGCTTTATGGATATGTTTGTATGAGTTCATATGAAAATATTGTGTGCCAAGAAAGAATATTATCTGGCAGCAGTTTTGCCAAGACTCCTTTTGTTGAGAAACCGAGGTAGTGCCAGAAATCCAATAATATGAAATCATCAGATGTGATTTCTCCGCAGAACTTAGGGGAAGCAGGTGTTTGCTCAGACAACCAATTTGGTTTTTATTTGTTTTATTGAATCCATCTATTTCTGCATAAGATGATATTGTAGATTCCATAGGTGGGTTTGGCCCTGAATACAAATGTCGTTGTTGTGATGGGGATCCAATTTAAGTCATTGGCAGAAAATAGGATGTTTTTTTTATTGTATTTTATTTATTCTCTCTCTTTTTGTTCTTTCATTGGATGTTTCTTTCTGTCGCACATGATAAGGCGTCTTGTTTTAGATATTGCTTATTGTGCGCTTTTTGTTGACTTGAATGTATTTTTTTAATCTGAAGGTGTATCCCAGTCCCGTGATTTAATCTTGTTATTAGCAGCTTTCAAATGGCTTTCAAATTGATGTGGTTTTTACTTGTTTTCATTCGTCAATCTGGCTGGCACGCCATCATGTGAGTGAAATAACCTAAAGTATAACGTTAAACCCCAAACAGACAACCCATTGAAGACATACTGAAGTGTTCTGCCTAAAGTAAAATACATCCTTGGAATTTCCCAAAGATGCTGCTTTTCAATTCCAACTATCCCATGAATACATAGGCCTGTTCAATAGGCCGAGCTGTCGCTGTCGCTCGGAAGCACCCTTTGTTGAACGACACTCACTAACACTAGCTAGCACTCATCCGAGGTGGTTCGCCAAGCTAGCAAATGCGTTTAGAGATATGACGTCACAAATTGCCTGTGTTATAGGGGTCGCCATTTTGTATTATTTTTCGAGCGATGAGCGAGCACTCCGTTTTGTTCAATAGAGTCGTTTATCGCTTGAGAAGCACTCGCGTAGCACTCGTGTAGCTGCTTGGCCTATTGAACAGGCCTCATGTGTACATGTAATATGGAACAGTTTTATCCTTACTTTCTTTGCACATTAAGGAGTAGGACACATTTGATATTATAATTTACCTACATATCCATGCATATACATTGTACATGTATATGTTGATCTTTGGCCTCCTTCTGAGATGGACAAAGCAGTCGTCTTATTACATGAATATTGATTGAGTGGAACATATTGCTTTGCTGTCTGGTGTTAAGACTGGATAGTTTATAAATAAACACAGTACCTATATTCCATTACTTACCTTTGCTGGATTTCAAAAAGAACACAAATTTAAATTGTATAGGACCCTGTGTTATTGTTTAGAGCGATATTGTTAATTTTGAATGAAAAACAGTCAATAATGAATAGTGTGGGGTTGTGGGGCAAAGACCCTGGGTTCAAACCCCACTAGAAACATGAATATTCATACCAGGATATTGTTAGTCAATGAGATAGTGATAGTGTCAGTAATATGAGTAACAGATTTATCTCCCTTATTATCAACTGACGATCCCTATTGCCTGACGTTTGACGTAGACTCAGTCAAACGAGATAACTTATAGACATTGCCTGAAGTTTGATGTAGACTCAGTCAAATGAGATAACTTATAGACATTGTCTGAAGTTTGATGTAGACTCAGTCAAATGAGATAACTTATAGACATTGCCTGACGTTTGATGTAGACTCAGTCAAACGAGATAACTTATAGACATTGCCTGATGTTTGATGTAGACTCAGTCAAACGAGATAACTTATAGACATTGCCTGATGTTTGATGTAAATCAGTCAAACAAGATAACTTATATACATTTTCTGAATGACTATTGCTCTGCCTCAAGTAATCCCTCGGGTGGCGTGGGAGCCTCCTGTGCCCTGGGGCTCTCTGAGCTACATGTAAGGGACATAACAAAGCCGTTTTTTTATTGTGGTGTCCTGTTTTTCGTCATATCATTGTTGCCAGCATTGTTTAGGTTGGTTTCCTCCATGGTTTGGGCTGGCACGCCATCATAGGAGTGAACTTACCTTAAGTACAGCTAAAGTACTACCCTAAATGCTTAGAAGTTGAGGAAAAACTATCTGGAAATTTTTTATGAAGTTTAGACTTGAAGCTTCCGGAAAATATTTATTTAAGTTTTAGTTCCAAATTCACATTGATATATTCAATAAATTACTTAAAACTTGTGCCCTCAAGGTCGAATTTGTTGAGGATTTAGGGTACTAATAAATATCTAAATGAAAAGAATTTTAACACAATTTTTACTGAACACATTTGATGACTTGTTTAACAATAAAACCTAAACTTTGCCTAAAGGGGATGACAATGTGTAGCCAGTCGCCCTGAATTAAAGGGAGGTAATTGTTTTTGGTAACCAATTCAATATAGGATTAAGCCTGGGTACATTGTACTAAACCGAGCATAAAATCTGAAGCATTCAGAAACAAGAACAAAGCCTGTACTGTAGATCTTCCAGAAAACAGAAATTTGTCCAACATTGTAGAAGAAATAGTTAGCGCTGGACTATGATGCAAAATGTACAATTTTGAAAAGAAAATATAGAAAAGCAAACAAGAAATGTATTGTGTTTTTCAGGTCAAGGAAACAGTTAGATTCAATTAGCAGAGAAACATTTTAATAGCACATTTATTGTAATCCACAGATAAAGACATTGTATTAGCGGCACAGTAAAAATCAGAAGCCGCCTGAGTTTAACAGAATTTAATAGCCTTTCATGTCAATGAACATTGTTTTGACTCTTTGCTCATAATGAACTAAGAGAATTACAAAAAATTATTGTCTATTTACAGAAAAGCTGAACATTTTCAAAGCTGATTTATTATGCTAATTTTAAATTGCTTTGTTTCTTAGGGCGAAAATGAATGCTCCGTTTGATTGACTGATTTGATTATATCTGACTAAGCTGAATAGACACACTGACTAGCTGATTTTACTATTCTTAAATCATAAAGACAGCTTAATGGACCATAGAAATTACAAATCTGATTCTCTTATAATGCCTTTCTTTATGATCTATTGTGTCATTGTTTAACCCGATTGGATCAAAGGGTTTAATGTGCCATAATAAAACTTAGGGCGATACAATTAATAACACAATATTTTGTAAGCTTCAAAAGGACTGTTTGTGTGTGTGTAATTAAATGAAAGGACGTTTGCATTTGAATAGGTTTCTATTGATTTGTGATTTGCTCTATTTAACAGAAGAAGCATTTTGCCCTTACACTGTAACTGTAAAAAGGTTGAGGCCAGAAATCAAATACCATCCTGGATATCTTCTAAATAGTTTATCTTTGAAATTTTGTGTCCAGTTATTTGTCGGCTCTATATTCTGAAAAGGCTGACACATGTGTTTTCTGAACTAACTTTGTTGTTAAGGGTTGGGTGTCATTTAAGTAGCATGTAAGTCTGTGTCAGTGAATAGAGAAATGATTCTTTGAGGGATGGTGGTTTGTCGTGTGGCCCACAGATGTAACCTCTTAACTATAGATATTAACCACCCATGTGTATAGGATCTGTTACCTCTTGTTATAGAACTAACCCCAAATACTTCATATGCTGACAGTCTGATGCTACTTCTATTTCCATATCAGTTATCCTCAACAAACATTCTTACACAGATTCCAAGACATTTTGTCAAGTTTATTTGTAGAATAACTGTAGGTAATGTCACAATCCCTTGGTATTTTCTGACAGCATTGACCTTCCCGTTCAAGAAGGTTGTCGTGGCTATTCAAAAAGTGTCTTATTTTTGTTGAGTGTCGTCAAGTTTAATGTGCTCGTTTAAAAAAATGGAAGCACGTTTCTGAATTAGAAGCCTGAAGGATTGTGAATAAGCCATTAGTTATTTATTATCCGATTCTTCGCAGTCTTTCTCATATTGTCAGCTTGGATTTAATGGTCATCAATACAATGTACGTTGTGCGTAGATTCTGATAACATTTGTTAACAGTGATAATAAGTTTGAGATAATTTTAGGCGGGTTTTCTTCAAAAGTAAAAGCAAAATATTTTTCAGAAAATGAATGAAAAGAGTTTAGATTTTGTATAATCAGTATCTATACATACATGACGTTTAGGGTCTTATGTGCCCTTTAATTAGGCCAGACATCTGCTTTAGTTGTTGAAAAACTTAATGTTCTTTAATAACATTTAGTAATAGAAAGCAATAAGATTGTTTTTGAGGAGCTAAGTATAAAGCCAAGGAAAGTTGATAGGTTTAGTACTAAAGGGAGCCAACTCAAGTTAGAAATGTGTTGGTAAATGTCATATTCCAGAAGTCGAAGTAAAACCTGTAATGTTATAAGTTCCAGATTAGACTCACATTGTGCTTTCTTCTAAGGGGGATCAAATTAAAATAATGACAAAATATTATTAAGTTACTTATGATTATTCTCCCAATCCTATAACATTTTGTAGCCAAATTTTGAAGATAAACTTTCCAAGTGTTGCTTTTTAATTACTCTTTATAGCTTGTTTTAGATCTTTATCTTTAGGTGTTCGTGTAAGATTATGACGGCAAAAAAATTTGACTGATTTTGTCTAATTATGATTATCTTTTACATCAAGTTGTTAATCAGAAATTATTTTTTTAAGTATTTCTTCTAAATATAGGAGTGTTTCCATTGTCCTATACATTAAGAAGGAAATAACATGTTTTTTTGTGTGTTTTTTTTTTACAAAAGTTACTGTATCATATATATGATTTTGTCAACTTTGATCAAATCTAATGTAAATTTGTTATCTGTTTATAACATGTAGCATGTAGCATATTGCATGTTACATGTTAGAATCTCCTAAATTTAGTTTAACTGGGTTTGTGATTTGAAAGCTACATTTAAAAAAAAAAGAAACATGAAGAGACACACTCGTTAGATTTTGTCTGAAATGAGTAACACGAAATGAGAATCTCTTAAATTGAGTTGATCATAACTGGGTCTGTGATCTGAGCTCTACTTGTTTAAATAAAGTGACACAATGCTGAGGTTTTATCTTGTCAGTGCAAGATGCATGAAATCTTTCTAACACGAAATGAGATTTGAACAGTTTAACTGAAACTGAATAACCTGTGTGCTATTGTTGTAGTCTTTAATATCTTAAAACTCATTGATATTCACGGTAGGGCATATTTCAAATAATGCAACAGCAAAACAAGAAAGTACATACATGTAGTTGCAAATTGAGTTTAAAATGCTGTAATTGAAGATGATCCTGGAAATAGGGAAACCATGAACTTTATTGTGTTTGTTTAGAGTGTTTGGCTCCAGAACCTCTATTTGATGCAGTGTTATGACGTGATTGGATATTGACAGTATCTTGTGTGGGTGTTTAGTTTCTTGTTGCCATCAGACAAGTATTGATCCTTACTTACCATGTTCCTGTAAACAGTGGCATTATTATTAATAATAGCTGTAAACTGTACACACCTGTATTCCTGTGTGAGATATATTAACTTATTGCATACAAATCAATACCACTAATAGACAAAGGTAGATCCACAGAACAAAGGTGCAAGGATACAGCAGTCTGATTAATGATCAGGTTATTCTATAAAATGATCTGGACAATGTCTGCTCAGTCTGGCACACAGTTTTTTGACAGTTTTCTTTTTTCATAGTTTGTTTTTACTCGAGGTCTGTTAACTGAAGTTATTACGCAGCTTATTTGTTTGTTGGTTTTTGTTGTGGGTATTTTTTTTTTTTTCGGTCAAATTAATCAAAATTTTCGCCTCTTTTTGCTTAATTGTGTTTGTTAACTTACACTTCTGTAACTTCTGCTAACTAATGGTACATGTAAATATTCTTCACCGAGATCAATATTCCCTGTTGTTTTGTTTTGTTCTGTTTAGACAGGTATCTGAAGAGGAGTCCTTTCTTTGTTATTTGTTAGTTTTTTTTTTATCCGTAATATTAATCAATATTTTTTCTAGTTTTGGCTTTGTTGTCTGATAATGTATATATTGGTAGCTCGCTCTGATAGTATATCTTCTTCAGTGACATAAGGTTTGTCTATTGTATACTTTCAGACTCTTCCTATGATAAATCTGTGACAGAAAGACGGGGCAGTATGCCCCTCGTGACCACTTCCCTGGGTAACTCAGAAGACAACATGGACGGTGGCACAACCTCCTCAAACAGAATAGCGGTAAGTTTTGTTTTACAATATTATGTTTCTTGTTCATGAATTTCATTCCTTACATGTAGGTCTGTTCCAATGAGTGCAACACCTTATACATGGAGGTTTCATATTCAACTGATATTAACTTAAGCCATTACAAAATAGTGCAAACTAGAATTATGCAATATTATGTACATGTATTTTGGTTAATTAAGGGGAATTTAGAAGCTGAGAACGTATTAAAAAACATAACTTTGATGGATTTTCAACTTCTGTGTATGTGTCATAGTAACTACATGCAGACAGAAATGTTGCTTATCAATACACGCAGAAGTTGAAAATCCATCCGAGATGATTATTTTGTTACGCTCCCTGCTTGTAAATGCTGCTTAACCAAGATACCTGTACATTATTCTAGTTTGCACTACATGTATATTGTAATGGGATTGCAGGTTAATGAGCTACTATGTTTTGTAATCTGGAAGTAGTTGAAGAACAGCTTTCAACGCTCCATTGAAGTTAGGAAACACAAACCTAATTGCCCTGCCCTGCTTCATAACACAAAATACAACAGGCATGTAATAGTTTACCTATATATTTTTTGTATAAATGTAGAGAAAGAAAAATTTGCTTGCCCTCACTGGGATTTGAACTCGGGTCATATAGTAGTAGGTAAAATATGCACAAAGAGCCAAACTATTCCTCAAGAATGACAATGATGATAGAATAAGTTTCCATTCATAATGCACCTGTGTCCTGGTGCCTCTGTGCTAAGGGGCAGTAGATGTCTGGTCTGGTGGAGTCATGTTTGTGTTTTGTTAGTGTCCTGTGTTGTTTGTTGCCAGCTTCATTGAAGGTCGTTTCCTTAACCCATAGTGGTGCCTTGTTGGTATAGAAGTGAAATAACCTTAACTAAGACAAACATGTACAACTGCAATCAATTCATAATGCACTTGAAAAATTGTGTGTCTCTAACTTTCAACACCTATGTGTAAGAGAGCAAAGAATGCACACAGCTGTAGACATCTTTCATCAGAATTACCTAACAGAGAACAAGCTGGTACTTCACTTGTACCTAACAGGGAAAAAGCTAGTACTTCTTACTGATGCAGCGTTTCTTAATGGGAAGCTATTTTAAGCTTTGGCTGATGCCTTTTTGAAGACTTGAAAGGTCATTATGTAATAACTCAGTATGGAATATGCATGTCTGACATATAATCTTCCTAACTAGTTGCACCAAAAAGGTACCGACCATACATGTTAATAGATAACCAATCACTGCAAATTAGGAACGAAACCTGTACAGCCGAAGAGAAAATTAAACTTCAATGCCCATGATTTCTCTAATTTATGTACATGCACTCTTCACAATTATCCAACTGTACTTCACTTGTAGCTTCAATGTTCAATATACAGCAGTTATATCCAGCAGTAACTACAAAACCCTAGATTTTGTGTACTATTTGTTTTTTCTCCAATTTTTGTCAGACAACCATCTATTAACCATACAATTTTCAAGGTAATTTTTTTAAAATTTGCTATGTTAACTTTTTACCTTAAATTTGATCCCATAAATTTTGATTTTTTTGATGCAAAAAATGATCTAACTGATCCTGAACGGCACCTCCCTGACCAAAATGGCATGCCATAAATGACCCTATTATGGCCTCTTGTACTGTTAGTAACTGGTATAATGCTGACCAATTTCACCCATTAAAGGGTCTTTATGTTCCTTTATCACTCCAGGGGGGCTGTAATATAAAACTACTCCTGTCTATTTCTTAATTAGCTCTGTTTAAAGCCCTGCACATAACCTTTACGGAGAGAGTGTGCTAGAATTAGTTACAGCCTGGTGGGTGAAATTTGATTTTTGCTACGAATTTGTCGAAGTCATTTTCGTCTCCCACTCAGGGATGGCCAGTAAGTGTTTGGAGGCACCTTTTTGTCTTAGAGTTATCAAGACAGGATTCCCCTAAGGTGGAATTCCTGGGTTATCGCTATGTAATTTGTGCCGTGAGATGGGTTGGCTTGTTGCTAGACAGACATCACATTGGCTATGTGCCAAACAAGGCATCAGTCGGAATTTTGCTGTAAAAACCCTTATCATTAGTATTAAAAAAATTTAAAAGCAAAAGTAAAAAAAAAGTTGTCACATACTATATAGCAAGTGGTCTTGTTGAATGTGGTAAGTTTGGTAGTAAAGAGTACCTTTAACTGCTAAACAATTTATGGGGTTTGTGTTAAATAGTCAGTACAGTGTCCACTTGTTAGAGTATTTACCAAATCCATGCTATAAGCCTAAACAGTCTACCCCATACTTTGCCTGTAGATAACTGGCTAATTGTTTAACAGTACTTGATAAAATGAAGATTCTATTACTGTCTGAGGTATGTGTTCCTCTTCCAAATCATAAAGTTCTGCTTTCAAATTGATTGTGTTTAATTGGTTGGAGTTGTTATGCCGTACTTAAGGTTATTTCACTGGTTTGATGGAGGCTGCCAGCCCAAATGGTGAAGATAAAGACCATGGCAATAGAGAAGACGCCACAACAAATCTGCTTCCAGATGCCCCTTATCTTCAAGAGCAGCTGTGTGTCTTTCAATTGAACTACAGTTGTATGAAGAATCAATAGGATCAAACTAGGATTTTTTTCTGTGAATATTTTTTAATTTATTGTCAATCTGTGCAAAGAGTTTTAGCTCTAAATGCTTTGACAGATGTCAGTCAGTACACTCAGTATACTGAAGTTGGGACATTTGAACAATAATTGCCAGTACTAAGGTAATGTTCTTGTAAGCCATCAGTTTTGTGACATGGTCTCACCAGACCTAAGATTTCACTCCAACCATGGTTGTAAGGTTGCATTCTTCCCAGGGGTTCCTGTGGCCTTCTGATCTCTGTGCTATAACAGGGCATCATGAAGCCGATTTGTTTGTGGCGTCCTGTTAATGTGTTGTGTTGTTTTGTGTGTTGCCCATGTTCTGAAGGGTGGTTTCCTTCACCCATTGGGCTGGCATGCTGATCTAAGTACTGCATAACATTTAGTATTCACCAACCAAAATAAACAAGTCCTTTTCTCACTTAAAAGAAAAACAATCTGAAGCATCTGACTACATACT
>JAVFBZ010078528.1:13511-26438 GCA_032466195.1 Katharina tunicata | reverse complement strand
ACACCAAACAGTGATATAATTAAAGCACATCAACATTGTAGTATTGAAACAATCCAAATTGCCAATGAACACATATGATGCGCATTATTAGCAACAAATAAAAGGATTAAAGTTTTAACTATAGCAAACACTGTATGTTGCTTTGAATCATGGGATAAGCCATTTTTCAAAACAATTTATTTTTTGTGCTGGGTATGGAAGACCTTCCGTAATCTCAACGTCGAAAAAGTACCTTTGATGTCATTGTTATTCTCTTTCTATCTAACCTTTTTGGGACAGCTTGTATTGATATGATATAGTGAGTTCAATAAAAAGTAGACTACGAAATGATTACATTCTGAATGCAGCTGTGAATGAAGGCATGGCCGACATCGTTGTATACAGAATATTTTCAGACGTAAATTATCGGGGGGAAATAGGAAGCGAATTCAAGCAATAATTTTCAGAAATTAGATGTGGACAAGGTCATAAAGATTTATTGTTCCAAGGAAATCGAGTTATAACCGATTACCGATCTCACAATGACATTATGCAAAAGTTATTTAATGACTTTTATGGCTCGTGTTGGCTTTTTTCTACACCATTAACATGTTAACAATGGGAATAGTGGACAAAAATGGGCATTTAAGTTCAATTTGCAAATTTGTACGTTTTTAACAATTGAGGATGTTGTTAACTAGTGCGTAAAGGGCCCCCAGGTGATAGCTGACACATTACATGTGCTAACACATTAATCAAGTTCTTCAGGTAAAGATTCTTTATCAAATTATCAAAGTATAAGAATCCAAAGTTCATTTGCAAAATTATAATTGAAAAAAGCCCAGTAACCAAACTGGTCAAAAACTAACTACGAAAATTTAACAGGCGTTTGAATGTTGTCAGTGTACCACACCAGTTGTCATCTATGTCCCCTGACAAACTACTAACACGTTATCAAAGCCTTATAAAATTATTATTTTCGGTAGGTCAAGTTTTGTTGCTTCTAGAATGATTCAAGAATTATAGGATTATTCATTTGGAGGTGGTTTATAGAAAGGCCACCGAAGCTTGATATTGTTGAAAGGGCTTTAATGCAGGAAAAACCTCATTAAAACTACACACATGGAAAACATTTTAGCGCCTGCCCGATGTTCAGGAAATAAGGATTTTCTATCCAGTTGTTAGCTAATTGTATGAGGGTAATGTGCAAATTGTGACCTTTGGTATGTGTCAATAACGCACTCTCAGAGATCGCAGCTGATGTTTAATAGAGAAAGTTGGCGTTGTGGAAATGTTTCAAAGTTGACACTTTTCCACGACCTGTAAACTACAGGGGTTACAAAGTAAATATATCAAAGATGACAAAGGCTGGTATGTCAACAAATAAATGACACTGGTAAAGTTAATATCTGGTCAGTTGTTGCGGCTCAGACAGGAGAGTCGCGCTGCCTGATTTTCTTACCTAAAATGTCCCATATATGTTCTCATATGTGATGGGATTGAGGTCAGGATTTCGTAATGCCCAGGGGTAGGTTGTTATGGAAAATTACCCTGAACACGTCACAAGTTCGATCTTACAATCATGCCATTGGAGAATGGTGTATGTCTAACAAAGCGTAGAAAAGCCGTATCTGTGCGATGTCGCTTTTGTTCTGTTACATCGCGCGGGATCCTACACATGATTTGTTACTGGATGTTTTCTTGAAGTTAAGCAATCACATAATGAACACTAATTTGTTGACCAATTGCTCCATACGACAAACCAGTGTTTATCACTCCGATTATTCTCCATCTTTTCATCCAATAGGCTTCTTCGAGCCATGAAGCTGTAGCAATGTCTTTTTATAACACGTTGAAGCACTAGAGGCGAGTAAGGTAGCGCACTTCAAACTGGACATTGGCCTCCTGTGACTTCCCAGCATTGCACGTGCAAATCGCTTATTTCCCATGTATCAATGCATATTGTGGCAATCAATATGTTGTGTCCGGTGCCAAAATTCAAAATTCAACAAAAGGTGGCATACATTTTATTAGTGGGCAATGATATATGGCTTCTATATACTTTTTGCAAGGTGTAAATATTGTTGAAAAACTACTGTTGGGTTTCTGTGTTTTGACCTTGAGCATATATCTGGTGACTTAGGGTGTCACTTGTGTTGCATAAGTATCACATCTTTTGGGGTGAGCTGGAATAATCAATATTAACAATGGCGTTTGAGGAAGCCGAGAAAAAACGGCGTAAAAACTCTATATAGCAGACATCGATAGACAGGACTGACATTGATTTGAACAGCTACAATAATTTTTTCAGCCCTAAAGTTATTTATCGAAGATGGCAACTGATTATAAACAATACTAACTCTTGGCAGAGTTTCTTTTTAATATAAGCGAAGATATATCAATGTAAACTGTTGTGATCCGGCTGAAATTATATCATGCTGGTTGTTCACTACAATTCGACAAGAATTATACGGAAATGTGTCTTTGAGCGTAATGTAACGTTAGCTCGTGAAGCCTTATAGCTAACAGCTCCTACTGCTATTGCTTGTTTGTTTTTTTGGCTAGATCAAAAACTAATAGTGTCAGTGATTTAAGGATCTGTTCGATTGTCCGTATTTAGAAGCTTAATAACGGGACGTATTGAGAGAATGAGCATCGCTTAAACGAGAAAATTCAACTTATTTATTTTTAAACATTATGTCATTAAGTTTTCAATGATGGGTGGGTGTAGACTCCCTGTTGACCGCTATGTACATGTATTATTCTCTCTGATGACGTTTATATACAACACTACCTCTGTACCCTTGCAATTTGTCGGGAGCATCTGTATCCATTATTTCGGGCGGATTGGAATACCTAATATGATGCAGAAAGTTCCGTAACAACGACAGCAAACCGAGAAAACAATCGATATACAGGCAGCGATGCAATTGACAAACATGAATGATTACAGAATACATCTGTCTTTAACTTATCAAAGCTATCAGCTGCTTATCAATAACAAATAACACCTAACTATGGTTTATCATAATCCTCGCTAATCTGTATCAACGAAAACTATTGTTATCTGGATTGAATTATATTGCGTATGGTTTTAACAGTTATGTAGTATTCATACTAGCATGGTTATTGTGTAGGCAGTATGAACAAAGACGAGCCGGCGATTTAAGTTCAATGTTCCATAAATTAGCCGTCAGGCTTTGTCCGTGATGAGGCAGTGGGTGTAACGGACATTCTGTTTTCATTCTGTATACATTTCCAACTGACAACTACATGCGATAAAATATAAGTGAAATTGTTTTTGCCTTTAGGAATCGCCATCTTCATCAAATCCAATTTAGGTGTTTGAGTAAGGATTCAAGAATGTCAACAATGGTTAGATTCGTTAGATTTCGGAGGCTGCAGACAAAAAATAAACAGGAAAAATCTCGACACAACTGACAGTGATAGATTTGATAAAAATTAATATGAATATTTATAGAACATTCCGGCCTGAAGTTGTCGAAGGTGTTAACTGCACACAAAAATAATAACATCGAGGTTTCTAATAACATTCAAAATGTGTGGACGTAGGTTGTGACCTGGAATAAATGATGTCATGTCATGTCAAATTCTGCAAAATATATCTGTGAAACGTCATTTTGTGAAACCTTAACAGATAACAGCTCTCTTATTGTCATAACTCAAACGATTTTTATTAATTCTATGCCTGAGCCATATAAGAAAGTAATTAAAAAAGAAGTACATGGAGTGGAATACCCTGTTTGATATTCCTGGGAATATTTACTTAATAAACTTTGTTTTGGTATTATATATTACCATATTCATGAGTTTCCCTTTTATGGGCTTGTACATTGTTAAAATACACATATGGGTCCTCAGAATTTGTTTTCTTCGTGTTATAATAAATACAAATTTAGTATTTTGGATTGAAAAGTCTTTGTCCCTCAAGTGGTGTAGCCCTCTAGCGCTAGTAACTTTGGTAGCCAATACAGGAATTCCTTATATGTCAAACACAGTATATGTCAGACTTGCTACACTGCAATACAACCTCTAAAGTCATACAACATTTAATCATATGTTGGTCGACTTCTTGGAACTTAGGACATGTCGCGGTTGAATCTTGGCGATCGCAACTTCATTATTGCATGACTTGAAGCTGGAGACCTAATACACTATCAATTGGTCACTACTACCGATACTACAGTCTATATGTCTGGTATGAGGGGAGGGCCAGACATAACATTCAGGAACCGTCTACGAGTTGTGGGAATGTGGGTAGTTGGTCTTTTATTGAGATGTATGGACCGACGTCAACTTGTCCGATGGTGCAACAGTGAGGCAATGGCGGAGAGTGTGCTTCAGTGACGAATCACGTCTCAACTTCTACGCAATACAGCGTAAACCGACGTCGAAATAAACACTTGACTACAGACGGACAGAGTAGGTGGCGGAATTGTGATGATAGCGGCACCCTGCACACACAGCTATAACTTGGCTGAGTGGAATCTGAAGACGTTTCGATAGGTTGGCCAAAGTCATCAGCCTCACCGTCTTCCGGTTATTGAGCGACAAATGTAGTTGTTATGGTACAACAACACCAGGCAACACACAGCTCAAGTCACCTTTGACTTTCTTCAGAATCGGCCCTGCAACAACTTTTTCTCTGTTGAATTCCTAATCAGTTTGTCATTAAATTATGAAGATTCGTTCCCCAGTGCACTTTTTGCGGAAACAGTACTACGACTACAACAAAGATAGCTGGTCAATGCATTAGTGCTGGTTTTCTTCTGAATCTCTATTTTACCAGCCAAGTGTTTCAAGCATTGACAAACATCTAATCTCCATCCACCATTATTGTTCGTTGTGAATCCACCATGAAGTCCGCCTACTCTCCAAAACTGCAGACTATTAAACACGCATACATGTTTATTCACCGATAACTTTAAAGGTATAATAGGTTAAGTTTAAGTTTGCCCAGCAGGCCCTATATTAGTGCTTGAAATATCACGTTATCGTAAATCACGATTGGCAACTGTTATTTTAGTGTATTATCTTACTTTTCTAAAATAAAATGTATTTCCATTTGTTCTATTTTACCAATCATTAGAGAAACAGATAATAAAATTCAGTTTCGTGGTTTTTTTTGCGGTTCTCGAAAAATTGTGAAAGAATTTATTTTAAGTCCATTTCATTTATGCATTTGTACAGTACCAGAAAGCCACTCTGCGTGGAGATTGGACAACATTTCTTTACATTTTTAAAACGAATTACCGGAAGTAATAATAAGGTACATCTCTAATTTGATAAGAATTAGAGATATCGCTAATTCAATTAAAGATCTGTTATTATTTTAGAGGTATCTCTAACTCAACTAGAGATACATCTAGTTCTGCTAAATTACAGATGTCTCTAATTAAATTCGAAATATCTATAATTTTGGATCAAATAAAATTTGGCCCTGTATAACAAACTGTACCAAGCACCCTTATCCACCTTTGATGCTACTAAAATCAATGAATATTATCAACATTCCTTTGTTTTTAACGAACAGCAAAACTTTATTATATTGGTTTTGTTGGTATTTTGCCTGGTCTGTTTGCTTGTTTGTTTATTAATTCATATGTTTTGTATTAGTATTTAACCGATATATCACTTACAACCACTAAACTGGAACAACCGAACAATTTGAAGTGCTTCTGCTATATACTGGCAGCATGAAAGGCCTACACCAGAGCGCGAAATATAACTGATATGAAACTGAGTTGTGAATAAAAACGACAACAAATCAACAAACAAATGTGATACATACGAGTGTGAACAGAACATTTCATCCTTTCAGTTATAGATGACAAGTGAGATACATACGAGTGTGAACAGAACATTTCATCCTTTCAGTTATAGATGACAAGTGAGATACATACGAGTGTGAACAGAACATTTCATCCTTTCAGTTATAGATGACAAGTGAGAACCGAAAAAAACATACGCTAAACACTGAGGATTCAAAAAAGAAATGTACGGATCTATTACGCCGTATAATAGAATCTTCACGTTTTCTAAACACTTTGACGTCATTATTGGCGATGAGGTTACTGAACGAACTGTCTGTTAACAAGAAATCTCTGAATGAGCCCGCTTTGACAAACTCATAACATAGTACATGTAACTTGTAGACACGTTATACAATCATCAGAATCGCGTCAAAACTACCTTTGAAGTCATTACTTCCCTCTTAAAGCGTTTTGTTAGATCTATTTGGAAGCGTGGAAGAAATGATACACTGCAGAATGATCGACAAAAAATGGGAAGAATGATCGTGACGCCTGGATACGGCTGGGAATAAAAGACATCACTTATATAAATGTGAAACAGAATATTGCCATTCTGATTCAGAAATAAACTGTACCACATAATTTGATTTTTCGTGTGGTAGCCTGGAGAGACCTGTTGTGTTACAACAAAGGGCATGGACAGTAACTTGTTTAAAAACATCTCTTGAATTCAAATTAGAGTCTAAAAATGCCTGGCTAAAGAACTGCAACATGTGTTTAAATATCAGAGTTACTGTTCACTCATATTTAAAATTCATCTTCAAATACAAGAATAGTAATCAGATTATTTAAATCCATGTATGTTACAATATAACATTGATCTAAAGCGGACCTTGTAAGTTTTTTTTCTTTTTTAACAAGTGTACGTGATCACGACGAACAGGATTTTTCCATGAAAAGATTTATTTTCTAGCATAAAGGGAATCAAGTACCAAATCAATGGCGACGAACTGAGCTAATATCAATTACCTTTACTTTAGCTGAACACTACTAAACACATAGTATTGGCCTTCGGGCTTGATGAATCTTTGCAATGGCGACTTTAACATGAATGTGTCAAAGAACCAAATGGTTCTAATTATAGTATCAATTTCTTGATTAGAGCGAGCTACTTTTCCTTTAGAATGTCACTCGGTCCAGACTCGGTTCCTGAATGATTTACGATAATGCTCGACTAATTGACAAGGTATCTATTAATGCCTAGTTAGATATATTAACTTAAAGTATGTGGTACATGACCATATAAAACTGTCTATTAGGGTAAGAAGACCTTGCTTATTGCCTTAAACAACTTCAGCATGGAAACATGTATACGGCTGATAAATACACGTCACTACTGAGATTAAGGCCAAACAAGGTAAAAACGATTTTCTGTTTCAGCATATTACAGCATGAACAAACGTACTAGAGTAAAAAGTGTGAATAAACGCATTTAACAAAAAGGTTGCATTATGTTGTGTTTGTACAAATAATCTCAACAATAATCAAGCTTTAATTATCCTGAATTTTATACATTCATATAATATAAATCAAATTGAATACTTACCCACAGTAGTTAGCAGCATATTATCTAAGAAGAGGGCAATGAAGACAATGACTAAGACGAGCTTCCTGGACTGCCGGCACCTGCCGATGCAGTCCGCAAACGACACCGGGAAATTTATGCCCATCTGAAAGAAGAAAACATTTGTTGGTAAGTGACTGGGCATTATTCATATATTGGAAATAAATTAAAGAATAAACAATTAAAAACATTTATAGTGTTGCTTTACATTTTAAAACAGGTTACTGAAATTGTGTTTTATGTTTCTACACTGAAGTCAATTAAGTGCAAGTATATGCCCACAACCAACTCAAGGCTGTCCATAAAAGAAAAGATGGAAATTACCATGTGTTTATATGATTCCATGGAGACTGGTATGACAAATATGGAATAATATTACGTATATTATAGCCTTGTTTTTGCTTTCAATGTCCCGTTAACGCTCGTCGTAAAAAACATATAAATGTGAATGAGGCAAAGTTATGATTATGGCGAACGTATTCCGGAAAGCTATGATTGTGTGCAAACCATAGTTTTTCTATCGAAACTATAGAAACGTATTCTATAAAAACGTTTAATACCTCTGAGAAACACCCAGACCCTATACCTTACTGACCCTTGGTGTTTGTGTAGTAACAAAAAAAGCTGATATTTTGTACCAATGATTCCGAATGTTTTCACCTTATTTCATACCATATATTCTGCATATAACGAGCCTGAAGAATACTGCCAATCATCGGGTCAAACCAGTAGCCTTGTTTGTTGGTTCGTTGTTGTTGTTTTTTTTTCTAAAATCACTTTATCATAACGTTTAACTCTCTAATATAGCCCTGTTTTGAGTTATTCGATTACTAAGAACAAACTGAGAAATAGAGTAGAAGACTAAATGCCACCGACCGTGTGATGTTGTCTTGTTTTAGTGACAGTACCATCCATGTAGATCAATATGTGGCTGGGACCTACATGTAGCTCACGTACTCACTATCAATTTCTTACGATATGGTGTTGTAAATAGTTATGTAAAAGTGTAGAAAACATGATAAAGAATGGCTTGTAGTGTTCTTTTTCGTACAATTCGATTCGACTTTACTATCAGTGATGACACTGCAATTTGTGTTAAATTATAATGTATTGGTTGGTTGATTGATTCGTGTTTAACGCCGTGCTCAATGGTATTTGACTTATATGACGGCGGTGTATTCCAACAGTAGACGACTCCAAATACAGCCATAAAATGTGTAGTCAGTCTTTTTTTGCTGTTGGAAATATAATGTTTTTCCAGTGCTAAGTATGATAGCATGAATATAATCTGGAAACATACTGCCATTTGCCAGAGGGCTGTTAAATGATAAAAGTATTTTCAAAGTTGAATTATTGTAAATAGCAACGACTAGCCAGCAAAACACACTCACAGTTCCCTAATCTATGATATTTTGACGTTGGCCATTGTGCTTGTGTATAATGTGGATCAAGGCAACTCGGTGCGTGTGTTCAATTATTCATCCACGATTCCAATAGAGTTGTCCAAACGTCACTTCTTCGTAAAAATAAACCCTGTCTATACTATTTTGATTACCATCATTTTTTTCATTCATATTTCCACACGACTTCTTGTGTGTCAAGTTGGTGATCTCAATTTAAGTGAATCTATGTTATTGTAACCATCAAAAGCTTTCAAACTGAGACTTGAGGTGCAGGATATGGTGCAAGATTCATTTCTAGCAAATATTTTCTATAACACTGGAACTGCAGGTGGATATAGCAGGAGTAGAAAGTTTAAAAATCGGTCTTTTTACAAACTCATACCATGTGTGACGTCACCACTGTGTTGTGCGATGAAAACAACCCGAAACAAAACCAGACTCTATAAACATTTGTCATATTTAGACATAAATGTATCCTAAGCAGATTAAATCATTTTAACCATGCCGCCCATTTAAACTCTCTTTCATAATCTTTTGTTCGGTCCCTTAATGGCAGCATACGCTTAGATAGATGCCAACGACCCTCGTCAGATTTATACAATACCTCATAAATGATCGACCCTGTGGCTAGCGTTAATTATATTCTGAGCGAGAGACTTCGATTCAAGTCAATCAATTATCGATTAGCAACACGCTGGTGGTATAAATAATACAAAGTGGCTTTATTATATGGTCTGCATGCGCCGCAGGGGGTACAAGTGATAACTGAAGGGTAACAATAACATATGGAATAGTTAGTCGGAGAACCTGCAGCGTCACACAAGCCATCTTGTGGAACAGACAAAGAGAACACTTCTAGCACTACTTTCTCACGCTCAGTGGCAACCTCCGTTGTGGCTACCTAGTTCCATAAATTGGTGATAACGTCAACAACGATCATCAATGATGTACAAAACTGAGCACGAGGAAACATGACTTCTTTATCAAGAGTTACTCTTCATAATGCAGTATTTTAAAAAAGTGGTCTTTCGATCTACGGGCTTTTAAACAGAATGCACTATGTTTGTACTTGGGACATTGTACACAGCATGTCGTTTCAAGTTACAATATTTAACAACAGGAGCAAAAGTATGCCTCGGAATAGTAACATTAACATTTATTATGAAGTGTAAATAGTACGAATACCATAAACTGATCAATTATAACACGAAATGAAGCACATTACATGACTAGAATCTTGAAAGGGTTATATTATGCCATTCAGAGTAAATCTCATCTATTTGAGTTAAGTTACCCATACAGCCCGTTATGAGCACGCAACTGAACTTGATTTAAATGCAGTTATATTGTACCACTGAACGTAATAATTATTGTGAAATTGATCGGATATTTTTAACTCGGGGAGTCCTGATAGACTACCGGATAATTAAAACAAGAAACACTTACTAAAACGGTTAAAAAGACATTACCTTCGTGCCTTGTGAACTCCACGTTAATGTCCGTGTAACAACCCACACAGAGGAAATGCTACATAGAAGATAATTATGAATGCATTGAAGACGTGTTAACTACGCGGCTACCTGCGGAGACCGACATAACGAAATTTGATCAAGCACAGTAAAATTTGTCCTGAAAAATACCACAGAGAGAAGCAATATCAGGGGAAATTCCAGGCCATTCTACGTTACCATGATTACAGCAGACCTGACTGGAGATAATCGCTGGAGTTCTCGGTGTCGTGACAAGGCTTATGACAGCCAAGTTATTATCACTACTTATATGTCAGACAAGGAAAAAGACAATGAAATTGTCTAATCAAACGTCAGATAGATTGCATGTCGAAAGTTATCCAATATCAATCACGGCGAATGTCAGCCAGTATCATTTGAAGCCATTTAGAATCTTACCGGCGCAAAGCGTCAAAAACAAATTAGATACCAAATTCAATTTGTAAGCCTCCCATGGCGACCTCCATTGTATCTGTCAACGATTTCGCAACAGTATCTAAAGTGAATAAGTACCAGTTTAAAGTAAAATACCTCTGGTGACAAAGATTCTAAATACAAGATACATGTTGTGTATTTTGTAAGTGATTTTAACAAACCGGGTAAGATTAACAAAGAAGTTTTTAAACAATAATGAATATGTAACAGTTACAATAATTATGTCACAAATACTGGCTGACATAACTGTTGCAGTTGGGAATAAACGTACAGACTCAATGTATATTATACTTTTAACTGTAAAGATGTAAAATCTACTATGATAACTTACAGCCTTTATACATAGAAAGCAGTCTGACACGCAATCTGTGAGCAATATATATTGTTTTGATGTTATACCATAGGCTCATGACTTCTGCATGGACATTTAGGCAGATTGGCAGTATGATTAGTGTATGAAGGATCACTGGTTGTTTGTCGTTAAAGTCTGGTGTAATTAAGTTCATCTTATAGCTGTCAATGGCGGCATTTCATGTATATCCACCAATTATTTGCTGTTTACTAATTTCTCCTGTAAGATAAAGTGTATCTACATCTCATTTCCATACCACTAAATTTGAAAATGGTTGTTTTTACTGGCATTTTCAAGAATAAATCGCATTCAGATCGACTCTGATGAGGCCAATACACTGAAACGGAAGTACGCATGAGCTACTTCCGATTGATGCCTTTCGGTTTGAGTATGAACGACTCGCTAAGTGCTATGCAATCACGTGACAACCATCAATAAAAGTCTTCCATAGGATCTCTTCTGGTCGTTTAAATGATGGCAACAGCATACCTTTAAGCCGATCCAAACGAAATTAAGACTGGCATATTTCGCTAGTCTAATTTAAGCATGTCACTTAATTAAATGCGACAGCAACCCGATGGGGTCACTTATTAGCGAGGTCACTAGATTTCTTTTAAATCATTGGTTATTTAATCTGCTGCAGAATCTTGGTCAAGGGAATAATCGTTAAATGCAGTTGTGGAAAAATCTTTTACGCACAGTTTTTAGTGATAACCGTAAACGAATGTAATTTACATTTAACCTTATTTATAGATGGTGGAAGCCAACTCTGGCTCGAAAATGAATCATACAATCGAATAATAAGTATAACTTTAAACAATGCATTAATGCACAATTGTTTGATTAAAGCGTCAAGCATTAAACTACGCTATGTTTTGAATTATAGTTTTGACTATTTAATTAATTTTATGCACGCATATATTGATTTTGCGACATGCAATCCAGAACTGCCGAGGAGTGAGTCGTTGAAACGCTTCGAAGTGATCAATCGTTGACATTTTATATCATTTGATAGTTATTAGGGAAATGAAAAGCCGGTGAATATTACCTATCTGTAGATATTTCATAATTTGAATCGTGCTACTATTAATTAGAATCGTATCGTGTGTCTATACCGGAAAATAAGCGTATGTTGTATAAATGAGAACAACAAATCAATGGGCCGAAAATGAACAAACAAAATATATCCGGTATCATTCTTATTGAAAGCAAAAGTAAAATTATGTATCAATCGAAACTCTGAAGGTTTACTGAAATTCTTATAATACTAATTGAAAGAACTTTTCAGGTAATGCATACTTCGTGGATAGTTCAAGCATATTGGTTCAAAGTTCATTGAGAATTTTTCGCAATTGATACAGAGTCTGTTAATTAACTATTTAGTAATGTTCACCAAGCAGCTTTAGAGCGTCATAACGCCTTGTTCAAAGGAAATCTGTTCCAAAAAATCGCTAGGAATTGTTAAATATTTTGTATTTTCATGTCTCATTTACCTTATTTGTGTAAAAGTCAGTGGACTGTGAAACACATAATTATTATTATTATTTCTATACTTAGTCGTTCTGTTGTAGTTGTTGTGGTTGAATCTGGTAAGTTGGGACAAGGTTGCGTCCAAATGTAAATAGTAATCAATGCTTATACAATCTTAAACCTTATCTTTTTTTTTTCATTCTTCTTGAAATGGGTCAGTTCAGTTCTAGCTGGCGCATATTTAAGATGGCTTGAAATAGTCTGGGTTAAGTGAACGTATCAAACCAGGTCACACAAGACAAATGGTTTTGCTACGCGCGTTAAATAATGGACTATTTGGAGATGCAAACCCTTTTACTGGCCTGCAACTGCAGCTTTCATT
>JAVFBZ010078435.1:16235-26439 GCA_032466195.1 Katharina tunicata | reverse complement strand
TAATTTAAAGTCTAACCTTCATTTTAAATTTCAAAATTATGTGTCTACACTTCTTACTCTTTGCATAAAATGTAGTTTTATGAGTTGCAAAGGGGGTCGAATTTGTCGAGCATTTAGGGTACTACACATTTAATGGCTTTGCTAAAGTTGCTGTCTACTGTTGGAGTACAGGGCCTTCATGTAAATAAAATAAACTTGAGCACGGCATTCAATCATTTCACAAATGTATATTGAGAAAAAAATAATTGTAAAATGGATCATGAACTGAGCTGAGCACACGCAAGATATCGCTATTTGCTTTGTGTGACCATGTTGAAATCATAACGTTAAAAATTGGACTCCGTCAAAGGATGCGCAATATTTTGTACAAGTTAAGCCGTAGCATTTAATGACTAGTGTCCCTTAATTCCACTAAACTAATTCAACAAAAACAAGAAAAAAGCAACAACATGAAGATGAGTAGAAACTAGGGACTCGGTTCTTGGTCCAAAAAATGAGTGCTCTTGAACAATTACATGTAGTTAAATGATTTGTGTTCTATGAGGATATTGATTTTTATGCAAAGTGGTTTTCGTCAAGCTGCGCCTTATGAAACTTTTAAGAATAAAATATTTGAGCCATTTATTTTACATGATTGCATTTAAAAACGGCTATCAGAATAAATCACATGCTATCAGAATCTTGCAGTAAATAAAGATAAAAAAAATTTGAATAAATGTACAAAGCTAAAATGAATCAAGCATCGATGTAACAGATGGTTTACTAGTAATTTAATACTTAAATCTGAATAGTTTATTCTATCACATTAATGGTGCCTACAATGAACATTAATTAAGATTCATGGATTTTCATTTTACGTCTTGGGATACTGAAATAAAATAAATGGATAAATTATTTTCCAAATAGCAAAACACTTAACTGTTTTTTGGTCCCGTTATTGCAGCTTTTTACTGCCTTTTTCATGCCTTTCAACATAAGTGAAATACCATTAAGCTTGGTTTCTGAGATTAAAATCTCTTTTAAACTGACACATTTTTGTTTATTTTTATTAGTCTACTAAATAATCCATAACGATACAGAACAGTACTGAACAAAAATGTATAATTTTAAAGTTTTGCACTTACTGAATTTAACTTGTCCAATAAGATGATTTCCAACTCTGTTTGATAGAATTGAGCTCTCTGAGATATGTTATGTATTAAAAATAACAACCTTGCGCATTGGCCGAATTAAAAAAGTAATATTATTTGTCATTGAGAGTAGCAGGATGGCAACCATATTTGAAAATCTCCCTCAATAGCTGGAATTTTGTTTTGAAATTATTGCCGCAGAGTGAGTTTTTGACACTCCGGATTACTTCAAATAAAATATTTTGATACAAATCACACAAGAATTGAAGAATATGGGCAATAATCATTGAAAAAATATGATAAGTGCAAGTTTGTGTGTTTTGAGATTACAATGATTTAGCATTACCGGTACACAGTTCTGTAGCTACAACGGAGCTTGTCAGTAAATTTATACGTTACGGTTGTTTCTATTTTTTGTAGGAAAACACTGCCGTCATATACATGTACATGTAAGTGAAATAGCACTGAGTCCAATCAGTTAACTTGACTGCAATCAATAAGTAGGACTGTGTTTGATTTTTTCATAGAATCGAAAAAACCATATGGATATGAATGTTATACGGGCCTGGCAGAAAGGTTACACTGGCAAAGGTATTGTAATCACTATACTTGATGATGGGATAGAACGCAACCACACAGACTTGGTACAAAACTACGTAAGTGTTTTAAAACAAAATGAGAGCACTTGCTTGCATGTAAAATGTCCATGATGTTTATTTGTCTATTGACTAACTTGTGTTGTTTATTATCAAGAAACGGGCCATGTCTACAGTAGACAGAGAGACAGCTCTCGGAAAATTACTGACTCATTGAAAGTACTGAGTATATCCATAGATTAATAAAATAAAATGGTTTGGAGTAAATGTTAACCACCATGTACACATCCTATCTTCCTATAACTTTAAAGTAACATAAGCACCCAAAATTAGGGTTTTACAACAAATTCTGATTGCCTAAACTAAAACAATTACTTTGAAATGAAAATTATTAAGTTGGCTAGTAATAGCCTAGCTGAGAAAATCAGCTCTGTCGACTTATTTATCATATTGCCATTACCCTTGCCGACAGAGCTGAGAAGTCATCCATGTTAAAAAAGTGATGTGAATATTTTGCTTCCGATAAAAAAATCGTCGGATGGAAATACAGTAACAAAATTGATAACAAATTTAATAATTTCTAGGTAATATGACTCTAACCTTGTTTCTACATGTATAATCCTTCATCTGAGTATGGGCCAAAATTCAATATTTGGAGTTAAATCCGCTTGAAACTCAAACAAAATTCCGTTTGACAATTGCCATCCCTCGTGTACACTAAGATTCACTTGACTTTTGAATTCCCATAAATTTATTTCCGTGTGTTCTGATGAAGTATTCCAGAGAACTCGCCTACTGATCGGGTTAAATCGTGTACAAATTTGGAAATTTCCGCTACATATATTTAAATTCGTTGACGCGTCATAGGTCAATCGTGTTTATGCATGCGCTGACTTTTATTGTTAACATGGCTTTCTCGTGACCGACTTTTGCCGGAATTGGGATTTAACCGTGCTGCCAACATCGAACACAAATGTTGTACGAGGTAGGAATGTGACAGAAATGCTCATTATTCAATTATCTTTCCAACTAATGTATCTAGACCGCCAAACAAACAACACTAAATGTCTGTGCAGTGAATTTATGCACGACTTTGGCCACATCCAACGGAATGTTACAATCGAGTAAAGGCGCCTTTCGGGCTATGGTTTGCCAGTCCAATGTCAGAATTAATTAAAAAGCAAACTGACATAGCCCAATATTCGGGCTAGTAATAGCCAGGAGAAATCATGTAATAATTCAAATTCAGCATAAGGAAGGCCGGCCATTTTTCTTCATATGCCTCAAGTATAGCTTTTGATCTTGCCGGGTTCATGACCTTACATGTATATGGAATGAGTTCAGATTTGAACACTGGATGGGGGCGGGACTAATTAAAGTTTGACTTGGTGTAGCGTCGGTTGTACTTCTTAGGAAAAATATCAATTTTTCATGACATTCTGTGATAGTGCAAAATTCAGAACTTTTGAGTTCTTATGTTACTTTAAGTTATGTTTTGTTTGTTAATAATATTGAAACAAGTTGTTGTTGTTTTGTATATTATTTCAGGACCCAGATGCTAGTTATGATATTAATGGTCGAGATGCGGATCCTTCGCCCAGATACGATGCCACAAATGAAAACAGGTCAGCGGTCGATTTGGTTGGATAGACGGTTTATTCCTTTATTTCCATTCACTCGAATGATGTTGGCCAGGACTATAATAAATTTATACAACATTTTAAACACATAAAAGTGTAATATAAAAAAGCAAGGGCGTGACACCTTGTTCACATCACATAAACATCATATACTGTACAGACATGTGCGGGTGGATGGGTGGGAGCCTCCTGTGCCCGGTTGCTCTCTGAGCTACATGTAAGGGGCATCCTGTGCTGAACAAAAAAAAAAATATTTTTAAGTTTTGGCACTTACTGGTTTTACCTTGTCCAATTAAGTGATTTTCAATTTTGTTTGAGAAAATCACCCATTTGTATGAAGCGGTCCATTGATTCACTTCGGTGACAGACCTTTTTTTTTAATGACTAGGCATTTTGAATATACCGGTAGCTGTGAATGCCATGGCGAGGCTGCTGACGCTTGACCTGATTAATCAACCTATGAAGAAATTTTAACTATTTCACGTGACTTGATTCTCTTATTGCATTGGTCATTTCGACCTTATGTTATGATAAATACATGTAGTTCTATTTTATTTTTTCATTTTCTTTGCTGTTACCTGCCCAATGTTGATTTTTGTTGGCGCAGAATGCACTTAATGTCCTATAGGATACGTTTATCTACATGCGATACATTGCCTGCTGCAGTAATAACATGTATACTGCTAATGGGCTAAAAAATGACCAGTCATTACACTAAAGCCGATAAACTGAGGGAACGGAAGGTACTGGAAATAGGCAATGTTGAACTAGAAAGACGCATCACCCTGTACGATGCAGGTATGACAATGTTTTATCATGGCACTGTTCTGTAGCTACATGTAGACAGCCCCAAGCCTTGGTAGTCTAGGCTTAGGAGATGGCCATCTCTGATCAAAACATGAAAACATCACATGAAACAGTGTTAAAATAACACTTATAAATGTTCGATTTTCTAAATCTCCATCACATTCAGGCAGCAATCAACATAAGCCATTTATTATTCATGAACGTTATTGATATGTTTTGATAAATAGCAGCCCAAAGGGAGTCATTAGTGTGAGGTCACTGTCAGCGATACGTATCGCCATCAACACTAAGGTGACTTATACATATAGATAAAATATATGTAAGCATCAGAATAGCTGGACATACAAAGATAAATTAATAAGCATGGAAACCTATCATATTACCTGCCCTCTGGCTAAGGGCAGTATGTTTCCAGGTTATATCCATGCTGTCATACTTAGAAATGTAGAAACATTACCGGTATCTTTCCAACAGCAAATACACTAAAGTGATATAAAAAGTCTATGCCTACTGTTTGAATACAGCGCCATCATATATTAAAGTGAAATACCCTTGAGCACAATCAATTGTCATATTACTTTTGGTCATTTAACTGTTAGCTGGTAAAAGGGTGCTTTTTGATATTTAGAGATTTAAAAAAATATATGTATTTTCAGTTTACATGGAAACAAATTGGTTTAACAAATAACTGAGATTGGGCTTTGTTTCAGGAGCATAAATAAAAAACCACTGACATTTTTTTAGACAATTTACTAGATTGAGAGTAATTGTGTTATTGGTATTACACCGCAATTATTTAATTATTGTTTATATTCCGATGTAAGACCAAACTAAAACTGGGTAGAACTCGTGTAGAATGTTTTACTTGTATCATTGTGAAACTTGATATACATGTACATATCAAGCAAGTGGCTAATTGGTGCCTTTTGGTATTTAGATATTTCATGAAGTTTTTTTTTTAGTTTCCATGGAAACAAGATGGATTAAGAAATAATTAAGGTATCCGGAGCATACTTGTAACTACAACATCACTTTAGTTATCTTTATGAAAATTAGTAAAACAAATAATGGCAAAATTATGCAATATGTATTCATGAAAATGTCGTACACACATGAAGAACAAATGGAACTACCCTAAATGCTTGACAAATTCGACCCCCTTTGCAACTCATAAAACTACATTTTATGCAAAGGGTAAGAAGTGTAGACACATAATTTTGAAATTTAAAATGAAAGTTAGACTGTAAATTACCAGAAAATGTAAGTTTTAGTTACAAATTCACACTTAAACATTCAATAAATTACTTTAAGTTTATGCCCTTAGAGGTCGAATTTGTTGAGCATTTAGGGTATTGCCTTCTGCTTTTTGGGAATTGATAGATTTACAGTAAATTGAATAAAATAAATGACGTATTTATACTCCACATTTTCCACAAGATTATAACAGCTGTGACATATATTTGGTATGACATTTAGATGGACTGGGGATTTAGATGACTATGTCTTCATGTATTTATTAAGTTTTCATCGTATCTTTTAGACATGGTACTCGATGTGCTGGAGAGGTATCAGCTTCTGCTAATAATAGTATGTGTGGGGTGGGCGTTGCCTTCAAGTCCAAAATTGGAGGTAAGCAATGTTAACCAGCCTTCAAGTGTTAACGCTGTAACAGATTAAAACCTTGGTATTGTTAAAAGGGCAATGGTCAACCGAAAACTGCTTTACTGTGGGGTCCGGTAATGTATTGTGGTGTCATCTGTGTTACCAGCGTCATTTAGGGTGGTTTCCTTCACCCTTTGGGCTGGCATGCTGTCAGTTGAGTGGAATGACCTTAAGTATGGCATAAAACACAAACAAACAAACAAACACTATAAATATTTGTTTTTGCATTATTTCTGCAATACTATGATGTCTGTTGCTGTGTAGACAATATTGTTAGATTATACAAGTTATTTTCATATACCATACATGTATGTTTCTCCTGTGTTATATAATTATTTATTATATGTGAAATGTTGGTAGTGAGTAAGCCATTTCTTTCATGTTTTTCTTCTGTTAGGTGTACGTATGTTAGATGGAGATGTGACCGATGCTGTAGAGGCAGCTGCCCTAAGCCTTAATCCTCAACATATAGATATATACTCTGCCAGTTGGGGGCCTGACGATGATGGCAAAGTGGTGGACGGACCGGGAAAATTAGCTAAACAATCCTTCCTTAATGGCAT
The DNA here is from genome assembly GCA_032466195.1 of Katharina tunicata. Classification (NCBI taxonomy): domain Eukaryota; kingdom Metazoa; phylum Mollusca; class Polyplacophora; order Chitonida; family Mopaliidae; genus Katharina; species Katharina tunicata. The sequence goes on along the minus strand of JAVFBZ010078435.1, from coordinate 20,041 downwards.
TACAAAGGTATATATCATTCATTGACACAGGATTAAGATCTTAAAGGTTTTACAGGATGGCCAAATTTGCCACTGAATAAATAATAAAGGATTTCAAAAATGTAACTTATTCTTTTTCTTCACCATTTTGGATAGTTCTATAGGAAGCTTACCATATTTATTATGTATTTGATCAAATAAAGTTATTGATATTGATAATGGAATAAGTTCTTTCCGAAAGCTTGGATTTTTTGTAACTATGTTTTATGTATTTACTGTCGTGTGTTTTATTATAGGCTTAGTAAAACCTCTCCATATCAGTATTTATAGTAATTGATATATGTTTAATTCTATACCCTCACATTGAATTAAGATTCAAGTGGAAATAAACAATAAAGGAATTGTGACAGAGTATTAACACAAATCTTACATTTGTATCATTGACTATTTGTCTGATGCATCATGGTCAATCTGTCATGAGTTCAAGTTTCTGAATTGAAAACTAAACAAAACGTGGAACATTTTAAAAGAGTTTAAGGTTTATAAGTATTAAGCTGCATCTATTATAAAGGACATCTATTATATTTAACACTTATTAAGACATAAATTTGTGCATAGTACGACGTTAAACACCAATCAAATCAATAAAAATGTGCAACCAACAACGTTTCTTTCTTCATCAAAATAATCAATTAATCACAATGAATAAGAACCCTATTTATTTAAATACATTGATAGTTTGTTCAATAATAACACTTTCTGTTCGCAGGGTCGTAATGGTAAAGGTTCTATATTTGTGTGGGCGTCGGGTAATGGTGGAAATGCTCATGACTCTTGTAACTGTGATGGCTATACTAACAGTATATACACCCTGTCTGTGAGCAGTACCTCTGAGATAGGAAACAAACCCTGGTATTTAGAGGAGTGCTCCTCCACATTAGCCACAACATACAGTAGTGGAGGTTACAGACAGAGACAAATAGTAAGTTAATGGTCCAACAAATTTTCTTATCAGTTTCTTGTCATCAATCCTGAAATTAGTTTTCAGTCCAACTTGATCATAGAAAACAGCAAACGTTTATAAACATGTGTAGTGTGTTATTGTAAAATTATCAGCCTCTTGACACAGGTGTGCCAAATAAGTCCTGCTATGTTGTGGATACTATATACATGTACACTATCACACATACATATATATCTAACTACTGCAATTTTCATTGGATCAGAAATTTTTGCTTGAAACATAAGTGGTTCTGGTCATTACAACATTAAAATAACTATTTTGAATAGTCAATATGCCTCTGCAGAATATGCTTCCTCGACACGAATAATTGGATCACTTTTCACCAAATTTTTCTTTGTAACACACCTGTAACATGCGTTTGTGTTTTGTACCTTTTGTTATCACGAATCTTGTATATATTTATAGATTTCAACTGACTTGCATAATTTGTGTACAAAAACCCACACTGGGACATCAGCTGCAGCACCACTAGCAGCAGGGGTTATTGCCCTTGTTTTAGAAGCCAAGTGAGTAGTCTCCCTTTTTACCCCATATCTTAAACGTTATTATATTTAGTCTTCAGTGTCTTTTTCTTAATAAAAAAAGGTGATTCTTAAGTTTTGTAAAGTGAAGGCATTTGAAGATAATATTATTTCATGCTATGAGATAAAAATACAAAACAACAAAAGCATTGTTATTATTATTATTAAAAAAGTTTATTTCAACTATTAGCCTCTGTGTTACATGTATACTCATATTTGAGCATTGGACCCCTCCACTGTACCCAGAATAGGTTTATTTCCCCTCTGTTGACCTTAGGTATATAAGGGATTTTTATAGGTGGCTGTAGAGTTCACTGGGTGGTTATACAAGGATTCATCACGGTTTTCCGGCATACACCGTCAATGCAAAGTTGTCATATAAGTGAAATATCCTTGAGTGAATGTTGAACAATAATCAAATAAATACATAAATCTGTTATATACTTTGTTTCAGTCCGAATTTGACATGGAGAGATGTTCAGTTTATCACTATGCTGACAGCGCGTACTGATCCATTCATTGACGCTGACTTCGTTGTCAACAGCATGGGACGTAAAGGTAAAGGTATATCTTAAATTAAGTATTTTTAAGATTTTAAACTACTGGTATGCACTACTACTATCTATCCCCAGCTGGTTTTGACCAAAGAAAAAAGGGGAACACTCTCATCAGTTTGCTAAATAAAATTTGCTGAATATTTTAAGTTCTTTTTGGTAATTCTGTTGCAATCAAGTTGTCGAATCCTTGTCTATTTTTTATATTGAAATGAAGGGGACAGCAACCATATTTTTTTAAATTTTTTCTCAAAGTTTTATCACTTTTATTTTTGAGGTCATATATGCTCTCAAAATAAGCGTTTTTCAACAAATCAGGCTTTTGAAGTTGGTTTCGAAAATTAAAACAATTACATTGAAATAAAAAAATATACATTCTGATTGAGAAATCTTCAATTGTACATCTTGTGGAGAAATGTTGTCAACATTAGAATTCAACAAAAGGAATGCGGGTTATTTTACCTCCTTAATATTCAAACAAAAGGGTTTTCGGCATTGTGTTGATTTACAGCACCTAATAACAATATTCTGACAGAATTTTCAGTTTAATGTTTTTAATTAGTTTTAAACTTACAAAGTTGGGAGTGGAATTAACGAAAAGCTTCTAATTTTTGCTATTTGATAAAAAATATAATATAACTCGTACGATTCTGTGACAAGTCCTAAATATCTATTTTGTGGGTGCTTATGTGACTTTTGGCCCTTTATATAATCAGATTATTAAATTTTATGTATCAATTTTGTTTTGTCTATTCTATTTTAGTGAGTTTGAAGTACGGGTATGGTTTAATGGATACATCAGCTATGGTGGACATGGCAGAAACCTGGACGAATGTACCAGAGGCACATACCTGTGAAAAACCAGGAGAAAAGACAGATGTGTAAGTTTAAATTTGTGTCAGCGTAAAGATGACATAAAGCCTGAAGACACCAATATGAATCACATAATAAGTTCAAAAAAGATTTGTAGTTAGTATAAAAACTAAACAACCAATAGATGGTTGATTTTTTTTTTCTTCACTTTTTACAGTTGGTTTCCCAACGTACTTTATGTAGACATCACAGTTTTCAATTCATCGCTATTATGACTTCTCAGTGATGCCGCAACATAACATACTTGGTTGCAGAAAGATATCCCAGGGCCGTCACTATCCTTCTCTTACTTTGCAGTATGCATGTGCACAACATTTTGTATTTATACCAACCTCTCCAAAATGTATAGATTTTTTACATGAAAAAGTGAAAAAATAAGAACTCGAGTGATAATCATCGTCCTCTTTGTGGAGTCCAATCCCCATGGGGCGTTGTCCGTTGTCAGGGTTATTGAGGGTGGCTTCCTTCCCCCAGTGGGCTGGCTCGCCATCATCTAAGTGAAATAACATAAAACCCCAATCAATCAATCTATTTTGGTTATATAAGCACAGCTTTGTTCATCTTATTGCATTGAATGTGAAATTTTCTCTTCTCCAGGCCGTTAACGGGCACCCCTTACACTGTCACGATTGACACTGACGGGTGTACTGGACAGAACAATAATATCAAGTTTGTAGAACATGTACAGGTTAATGTGACGCTATCATACAGTCGTCGTGGAGATATCTCACTACATCTTACCTCACCAAAAGGAACAACATCCACCCTACTTCCCAAAAGACAGAATGATAGGTATATGGGGAATTTCCCAAACTGGCCATTTATGTCCGTACACTTCTGGGGGGAGGATCCCAC
>JAVFBZ010078435.1:0-11105 GCA_032466195.1 Katharina tunicata | reverse complement strand
TTTACACATAGATATATCAAGATAAAGGTAACATTAGTGTAACAAATGATCAACAGAAACATTAAAATTGTCTTTACACATAGATATATCAAGATAAAGGTAACATTAGTGTAACAAATGATCAACAGAAACATTAAAATTGTCTTTACTTTTTTCTTTTTGAACCTAGTTTTGGTAATATTTTTTAGTTGAAAAAGTTTTTGAGGGGTAAATTCATTGTTATCTGGTAGTAATGTTATATTGGAGAATTCCTTGAATTCTTTTCATTTGTACATGTTTTAGGATGTTTTTTTATGTCATTTTAGTAAACATGTAGATGTTCTTCCTGAGTGATCAATGTCCCTTGTAATAGGTGTGATTTCTGTAAGTTAAGCTGTAGGTGATAATTTAATTGATTACACCTGTGTATTTTAGATGTGATGCCAGCTGTGAGAGTTGTACCGGACCCACCCCCTCTGACTGCTCGTCCTGTGCCTCTGGTCTTACTCTAACCAATGGGAACTGTGTCTCTGGAAACCCAACCACCAACTGTGCCCCAGGTACACCACTAGTAAAGCTTAAAGTTAAAAACGAAAGATGTGGGTTTAGACAATTAAGAAAATTGTCAAGAAACTGTTTATTTTTGTAATATTGATAAAGCAAGTTGCATAATGATGACACCGATAACACAATGGGGACATAAACTATTATACATCTAAATACTCAAACTGTTACATTTTTCACAAAGTATGGTCAAAGCTTCAAAATGGAACAAACTTTCACGTCCATTTCTTGCAAGAACCTTATTTTAACTATTGATACACTGTAAGATCAAATCTCATATTTAAACTGTTGCTACACTTTAAGATAAAGTCTCATATTTTGTCCTTGGAAATATGCATTGGTATACAAGTTCATGCCTTAAATAGTACAAGAGATAGTTTTGAGCCTGGGCTTACCCCTATTATTGCCTTTATCCTGGACTAAAGATAAAAAACCTGTATTCAAATCTGGACCGCTCTTCGATGGCGATTGTTAATTGGATAAACTTAGATAAACTAAGCACCAACGGCACACCCGGTAATGAGGCATTTATGCTTGCTGTCTGGATATGTATCACATGTAGCTTGAAATTTATATTGGTTTTTAAAATGAAACCAATTTGAGAGGGAATCTCGTCTCTGTCAATGGAAAGGGAAATGTTATTGAATGTGGTGTTAAAACAATACTCAGCTGTTTGAATCTGACCTTCTTTTTCCCATTAAGACCTTAGCAAATATCAATATTATCCATCATGTTAGACCATCCGATGTTCACGCCTCCTTTGTAATACTCTCCTATTAAAACAAGTCTCTGTATCCATCTGACACAACTGATACCAAAAACCCTGATAATTGAGCCTTTTGTTCTGCATCTATATGTATATGGCAGAGTTTGAATCCCGGTGGAGGCAAGCAAAATTTTCTTTCTCTACATTTATACAAAAATATATATGGCATGTAAGGTTACCCTACCTCCTAAATTTCCTCAATAGACACCCTCACTTTAGATATCCCTCCCAATAATTATTAATGTGCCATCTAGTGCTGCCGATAAAAACTGTCTTTGAATTGCGCGCATTTATCAGGTTTTTAATGTTTTGGCCAGATGGATTGAGACATGGTAGGTGTTGCTTTCTATATTTACTTGTTCATGTGACTTAGTACTTCACCTGTCTTCAATTCTATTATCAGCTTGAATTAGTCACCATTAATTGATATAAATTCTTAATTGTTGATTTATATGAACATAATAACTAATTACATGATAAGATATTGTTAACAACGTACACAATGTTTTGCTTTGGCCAATTATTTACAAAATATTGTAACCCAACTTTTTGCTCTAGTCTATGTTCAATGTAGTTTCAGATAGTTTCAGTTGAATGGTGGGAAACAACATTTTATTATATAGCATAGTAACATAGTATTTTGATTTACACCGACAACAATTCTTCAAAGAATTGGCTCAAGTTGTGTCGGCAATCTTTATCTTTATAAAAATCATTATAGGCCAGTGGACTTTGTAGTGGAAACAAAATTATGCATGGCGATGCAAAATCAATCAGCAGGTGGTTGGGCGGGATCCTTGAGCCTGTGCCCTGGTGATCTCGGAGCTAAGGATCATCAGGAGGCCGATTCATTGTGGTGTCCTGTAAATGTTTTCTGTGTTACCAGCGTGGACTAGGGTGGCTTCCTTCACCAATTTGGGCGTTGGGAAGTTTGTAAAAAGAACTTTGTAGTTGTGAATAGTAATATGTATTTCTTTCATAAGCATCCACTATGGACACATTCTAAATTTACTTATTTTTACTTACTTGATAGGTCAGTACGAGGAATCTGATCAGTGTTTAGATTGTCACGCTACATGTCTCACCTGTAAAGGCCCGTTCCATACTGACTGTGTGACCTGCTCTAAGGGGAGGTAAGTCATACCAACTTAAAACACAGCCTGTGGAGGTGCTCAGTAGTATTTCTTATGTTACTTTTTTTTCAAACTTTTGTCTGTTGGCCATCAAGCATCAGCTGCATGATGTTTCTGAAAGGCTTCTGTTCAGTTTTTCCCCTGTCACCAAGGCAATGTATATTTGTTTTGTAAGTAAAACTAAGGGCATAAAAAAAGCAATTTATGTCCTATTTTTAGCCTCGTACATCTCATTGGGCGCAGTGTTATATAAGTGACATTGCCTTAAGAACTATGTTCAGCCCCATCCAAACGTTAGCATATAGCTAGAAGTACAACATATATCAATAATTACCTGTAATACTTAGAACTGTCTTTTCTTGGCCTTAAAGCAAATACACTGTACTGTACAGTATAGTTTACATTTCTTATTACCGCTGCGCTGTAGCCCATTATGTAGATCACCTAACAGTCTCGTCCCCTTCACTATAACATACCACACAGGTATGAGGTTGTCTCTTAGCTATTCAGGTGTGTTAGACAAGTTGCCAGAGCATTTGGAGCTCGCAGGATTTTTGTTATCCTCTAATAACCCTATCAGTTTTCTGCCAAACTCTAGCTGTGCACCAATACACATAAATAAAACATCCTTAAGGATGGACTTCTCCTTCGACGGTCAAAATCGTTTTTTTGTCGAAATTTAATTTTCAACTCTGTCTTCTCAAAAACCCTTTGAGCTACACCAGTGAAATATGTCATGCTTATTAGTGACATAATAATCTAGTAAACGATATCTCAGATTTTTGAAATTCGGCTTACTTTTTTAATTATTCATCTTTTAATGCAGAAAGTCCAATTTTAATAATTAATTTTTGGAAAATTGCTGTAAAGAGAGAACTAGGCAAAAAAAAAAAAAACTGACTAGATTATTGTGTCACTAATAAACATGCCGAATTTCACGGTTGTAGCTCAAATGGTTTTCGAGAAAACAGAGTTGAAAAATTAAATTTCGACAAAAAATGAAGTGCTAGAAATGGGGCAAAACCCATCCAGCTGTACACTTGCAAAGAACTGAATCAAAATTTTCAAACTTAAAATTAAATGACTTCTAACTGGAATTTTTATATAACTTTTTCACAAAATGCAGGACAAAAAAGAGAATGAACAATTTTGACTCTCGAAGGGGTAGTCCATCCTTAAGTACGATGTGAACAACAATGCCAATGAATACTATGGTTTTAATGGCTTTCAGCACGTTGGGGTCAGGGGAGTGTACTAGTGGGTGTGTGACGGGCACCTACCCTGTGACCACTAACCAGCCTAAGATCGGGGTATTGACTGTGTGTACTGGTTGTCACCAGAGCTGTGCTAGCTGCCACGGTCCCACGGAGGCGGACTGTATCACATGTTCACACCCCTTACAGGTTCAGGGTAACCTCTGTAAACCAAAGACCTGCCCAGACGGGTAAGTCTCTCCAAAAAAACATTGACAATCTTTAAATGTCAAAACATGAAAAATGTACCATTGTATCAATCTCCTTGTAGCTGAGTAGATATAATATGATATAAACACAATAAACACTTTAAAGTTTGAATATCATTAATTTTGCACGAGTAAGTTGTGGTATTGGTAAAAAAACATGTGACATTGTCTGGGTTATCACTTCCAGCATTCACAGAGCAAGATAAGAATATTCAAACCTCAATGTGTTATATACCATTTTGTTATAAATGTCAATGACAAATTTATAAATCATCACATTTTACCAAAGGAATGAGAACCAGAGTGAAGTTATTCAAAACTCTTATTGATCAGTGCTTCCCTCCTTTCAGGATGAAATGAAACATGTCTTTCTTTATGCAACGTCATTATAGAGACAAAGGCATTTGACTCAATTCAATTCAAGTATTTTTTAATGGCAGTGATATCACTTTTATCAGTGAAGGGAATCTTGATATTTCATCACGGTGCCTATGAATGATGGTCTTTCCACCTAATCACTACAAATCACCTGCACGCTAATAGATTCTCAAAAATCAAAATTAGAAGCACTTAAACGATGTATTTTCTTGTCTTATACACTTCTTTCTGTTTCTAGGAAGTTTTTGGAGTTGGAGAAGAATTCGTGTGAATCTTGCCACTTTAGCTGTGATAGATGTAAAGGAGCTGGGGCCAGTGATTGTCTCTCCTGTAGTTTCTCATATTTGGTAGATGGGGCTTGTCTTTCTAAATGCCCTGCTCAATTTTATCCGACGACTGATAGGCTTTGTCTGCCGTGTATTGGAAATTGTGAACAATGTACAGGTACTGTGTTGAACTTAGTATACATTACGGCTACGCTGTGCTCCTTAGAATAGTTTTGCTCCAAAAACATAAATGTGCAAATAAGAAAGTAGCCTATGTTTATCTTCGTGAACATGTGGTCATTTTAGTGACCAAATCTCATTTGTAGTATTTTAGAAAGCTAAGCTATGCAATTAAATTAACGTGTTGATATTTATTAGTGACAAAGGTCAGTGGCTGCATAATAAATTGTTTGGCGGATCTTCCTGTGCCCTCTGAGCTAAGTGGCATCAGGAAGTTGATCTGTCTGGAGTTTGGGTTTTAGTTGCGTCCTTGTCCTGTCCATGCCCTGTCCCCCTTGTCTGTTGCCATTGGCGCTACATACCCTTTCCTTTCAACCATTAGGCTGGCATCCAGTCGTATGAGAGAAATAACCATAAGTACGATGTAGAAACAATCAATGAATATGTTGTCATTTCAGAGACATAATCTCCAGTGAGGTATTTTAGAATACTGGGCAATTAAATGAACATGTTGGTATTTAAAAATAACAATATGGTGTTCCATATTTTCTCCCCCCTGTGCTCTTCAAATATTTAGGGGCGTTTTGGGGTTATACTCCCTAAGTTTAACACTGTCTCATTTTGCCTTACAATTCTATTGTATCTTTTAATTGTTTGTTGGCAGTTTCATTCTACCATGTGAATGGTTGACTGAGCTCCCTGTCGGCATGTTCTCGGAGCGAAGGCTGTTCTGATGTAGTCTCGGTTTTGAGTACTGCTTGCATCCATGTCCTGTTGCCAGTCTTGCTGAGAGGTTTCTTTCACCCATAGGCCTGGCACAGCATAGTTAATGAAATAACCTTCAAAAAAATCCAAACGCAAATCATCCCCACATTAGGTTATTCTGTCTTGTGGAGTAAGCTAAAAAAAACCCCTCAAAAATAGACATAGAATCTGTGAATATCAATGTAAGGACTTGTGCATTTTTGTCACCTGTAAACTTTCAGACTTTAGCAGCTAATATTTGAAGATTTTATTTATATTAAGGTCCAGATACGACAGCCTGTCAGATGTGTTCTGAGGGTTATGAACCAGGGGTTCTTGGCTGTCAGAAAAAATGTGGGGAAGGCAAGTTCTTTGACTTAAGAATTAAGGTGAGTTACAGTTTGGGCATGTAAACATTTTTTTTTTTTATTTTAAAGTACATCTGTATAACGTGCTACCTTGTCTGACACTGTAAGAAGAAATAAGAAGTTTACAAAAAAATTCAGATTTGTACTATTGGGAAAATGACCAATTTATGGAACTAAAGTTGCATTTTTAACCGATTTTCTCAATTGGGCAATGAAATCAAGTTTGTGTTGATATTTAAAAAAATTGAAAGTTACTTTTTCCCTAAATGCACGTGATCAGATAGGTTATCGGGAACATTTTAGGTCATGGCGGAAAGATTACAATACAGGCCATTCTGATCTCTGAGGCCTCGTCGGGACATTTTAAAGTAGTCTGTTACCGTGACCGTAGTAATAATTATTTTCTCGAGTTTAAGGAGCAGGGTACCCCGCAAGATCACAATCAATTTGTAGTTATATCTTTGAATCCCAAAACCAGACGGAAAACAAGTCCTGGCGCAGCCTCAGAGATCTATCTTACGGGGACATCTCACATGATCAGATTGCAATACAGGCCTAATATTGTTTTACAACTGTGATATTATCTGGCCAACGGCAGCATGTTTTTAGATAACATTAATGCAGCCATATTTAGCACCGGAGGAACAACACTTTTCCTGTGAAGTGACTGCACATTATTAGGTTGTGCAGGTGTTGTCTGAATACACCGCTGTCATATAAGTGAAAAAAGTATTGAGCACAGCAACATCCACTAGTTCTAATAGATGTCTAATTTATATATTGACAGGATTGTTCCCCTTGTTTTACTGGCTGCAGTAGCTGTACAGGAGAGTATTCACATAATTGCCGTACCTGTGTGTCATCTCTACTACACGAACCCAAATCAAACAGATGTCTTCCATGTTGTTCTTCCCAAGCAGCCACGGCCTGCTGCTATTGTCGACCAGGACAAACTACAGGTTTGATAGCTTATTGATATAGCAAATATAACACGGCACTTTTCAGACTTAAACATTTGGATTTAAAGTAGGTGTTTGTTATATGAAAATTTAAATGAAAGTCATTTTTGTGAGTTTGACTTTAGCTAGCCTAATAGATCGTCGGTTGCTCAAAGCAGTATTAAATTTAATCCTAGTTTAGATGACGTCACTAATACGGCGATAAGTGATTTAATCTGGTATTAGCGGCTAACACTGCTTTGATCAACCGGCCCCAGCAGCTAATGTGACGTTAACGGTCATACGCCAATCTATGTCTCATCCTAATTGATGGGTTCACTGTTTCAGGCGAGTGTGTAATGAATGCTACTCCCTCCCCAGTGGTTGATCATCCTGCCAAAGAACCAGTCAAGCTAGACCAAAAAGCGGAGATCAGCGGAGGATTGGCTGGCCTCATCATTGGATTCTGCTTGCTGCCAGTCATTGTAGCCGTGGTAGTATTTGGTATTCTTCAGTTCCGCTCCAACCACAAACTCTGCTGGAAACATAACTACTCTAAGGTCCCCTTGACGTTTGATCCAGTGTCAGAAAAACTCTCCTCAGCAGTTCTTTCATTCGGAGATGATGACCGAGACGATGATGAGGAGCTATTCAGTAATAACAAAAACATGGATCCAAACCATAATAAGCAAATGTCCAGGGAGCAATATTAAATGTTATTTCCATAGCTAGAATTGTAAAGAACGATGAATAATAATTAAAGGGGTGGTTTACATAATATTAACAGCTGATCGACACTAAATGTGGACACGACGGAGAAGACGACTTTAAGCTTGTGTGTATCACCTGGTCATTTTCTCTTTGATTTGCCCCTCTTTTTCGGGACTCCACATTTTAGCCTTAGAAACAAAAATGAAAGTAATAAAGCTAATCACAGGGTTAGCAAATTCATGGTAACATGATAATAAAAATATTGTTCCTGACACAATTTTTTGGCAAGAAACTTATTGTATTATTTTAGTGGAAATTTATAACACTTCTCGCTTGCCCTGATCTTAGCCCTTTTAGGTTCAGACCAAATATCACAAACACAAGATTGAGATTATTATTAGTGGAGGATCACACCTACATGTACATGTACATCCATCCATCCTTCAATTTACACAGATGATCTTTTCTCCACACTTGACAGTAATTGAGACATAAAGCTTTAATCAGAGATAAATTCAATTAGGTTATTAATCTATTCAAATTCCAGAAGGAATATGCAGGGTTGATTTTGTCAAAATCGTCTCAAATTATTGACAGTTTAGTCTGAAGGAGCTAAGTAATTAACATGACTTTCTTATTAGACTTATTTACATGTATGTTAGTGTCCGGAATAACAAGTTAAACAACTAAATGTTTTTAAAAAAGTGCTAAGGAGACCTAACATTCCTTTGTTAATTAGATTTCACATTCCCAGGTACATCTAGTTTTTCTACCTAAAAAAAAAAAAAGTTTAATTTGTTCTATAGTTTTGTTTACATTAATTTTTATGGGGAGTTCTCTTGGTTAATTTTGTGAAGAACCTATTTTGCATAAATGAAATTTCTTTAGAAAAATGTATCCATCTTTATACCTGATGCCATTCATTGGCAAAACATCCTACGTCCTTTGTTCACCATGACTGATGTCGCTCTTTGCTTTTACAATTGTAATTAATCCATGGACTCACGGCTGAAATTATTACAATTTACATGGATTGTAATCCAGAGCATGTATGGTGTGCATGTTTTTTAGTTTACAGACCTGGGGAAATCTCAACATTGTGATCAAATCTGGGTTAATTTTGTTCCGAAAGCATTATTAAAATCTTATTCAGCAACAGAATGTTTGTCAATTCTCGTGAGTATCAGTTTAAGTATGAACACGACATATGAATGCTCAACATCTATCACTGATAACATAGCTAAATCATCATATCTTATGTATGGGCATTTGAGGGCCATACAAATGTTTGATAAAAGTGAATTGTGCTGCAAATGGTCTTCCTGTAAATAAGTATTTAAGTGTTGATAAAATTAGAATGGTGCTGTCTATAATTAATCATCGAGGCCTTGTGTGTGTGTCTTCCAATAATTATAAAAGATGTCATCTCAGAGAATACACAAATGCTGACAAAGGCCTAAAGAATTATAGTTGATATATATATACTTTTCCGAAGTCGAAATGTGGAATACTGGATTTTTATTGTTATTAGAACAGCTGTTTTTGGTATAAATCTTTGCTGGATGAAGATTGATGTTTTGACAAATTATAATATTAATGGAATTTGAAGATGTATGTATATATATACTCATTGTTGATCTGAACAAATTACGATACATTCATTAGGCTCATTGGTGGAAGTGTATGAAACAGGTTCTTGCAGAATGTTCTAATCTATCTTTGAACAATACAATGAATAGACTATTATTATTTTGTTTAGCACATGGTAACCAATAATGAATGAGAATCGGGGTAAATTTATTTCTAATTATCTACTTAATTCTCTAATTAATTGAATTCAGTATTTAAAAAAGATCTGTTTTGATTCTTGTAGAATTTTAACCCTGTATTGTGTGACGCCGCATTAATAGCATCATGTGCTATGACGGAAGCTTACAATGCCATGGTACGTCAGGAATCCGATTTGTCTTTTGCCAGTTTTTTTTCCCCCACACATTGGGCTGGCACAGTCTTTGTGAAATAACTATAAGAACAGTGATATTTTCTGCATACAGTATTTGCAAGTGTCTCCATTTACAGTGTACACAGTTAGAAATGATCACATCGGTTTGTTTATTGTTATGTTTGGGTAATTCACATACTAGTGTATTACACAAAACCATCAGTGGAACTATAGGCTGTTTGGTCTGGGACCTAAAACATTTACAGTTTTTGTTCCAGGTTTGGCACCATATTGGTGCTCTGTATTCAGAGCCCTCATGTTGTGGCCTCATTTGTTGTTTGTTGGTCTCGTGCATGTATCGTTTAAAGAAGAAAAACAAAAAATACAAGTTTGGTCTTCTACCTGTAATATGAAGTCTGTTGGTGATTCCCGTGCTGACATTGAAAAACAAATCTAGAATTCTACTGACAATCAAATGCATGTACCTATCAGACATTACCACAATCATTAGAAGCTTTCACATTTTATATGTATTAGTATCCTAGACTGGTTCACGTTCACAAAATATTGTACCTTATTGTAAGGTAGAATATTTTGAGAAAGTGGACTGGCCAACAATATTGTTAACAACCAATGTTTCTGTAGTTTGATATAAACATATCTATGCAATCAATAATCTTGTACAAAATGTTTGGTGATAAGCTCTCGGCATGTAACAGAAATTATGGGACCATTGTAATGTGATATTTAACTTATTGCCTAAAAATTCATAAATTTTTATGAGAGTTATGTTATCTGCTGCTAGAATCTCTTGCCTTGTAGTAAAATGTATCAATGCGAACAGATTGTTGGTCGCATACGCTTCCCCTTTATACAGAGGTAATGTTCAACAGGGGAAAATATACTGCTCATTTATCATGTATAGTGTGCATGTTTTCAGAGATTCTATATTTGTACTGTGATGTATTGGAATAAACATAACTGTTTCAGTATATAATGACTTAAGGTTATTTTAATTGGCTCCAACAGGATACTGAAAGTTATCTACATTCTAATCAGCTTTACCTTTTTAGATCATATGAGCCAAAGGCTCAAGTGAGCTTATCCGTCGGCGGCGTACTTTCACATTTTCGACTTCTGCTCAAGAACTACTTGGCCAAATTTGATCAAACCTGGTACAAATGGTCAGTAGGGGAAGGGGGATTCAGATTTGTTCATATGGACTCTTTGGGCCCCTTATTGGGGTCACATGGGGCCCAGAAAGGTCAATCTTAAAAAATCTTCTTCTCCGAAAGTATAAATGCCAGAGCTTAGCTGATTGTATATTTAGACATGTAGTTTGTTCAAAGCTGATTGATTGATCTTGACAGTTACGCGTTTTGGGGTCAAAGTTAAGTAGTGTTATATAGTGAAAACTTTTATTTTTGACATCTTCTTTGAAAGTTCTGGTCCAAACTTGGTATGCATGACCTTTAGGACTGGGGCATTCATAATTGTACAAATAATGGGTCTATGTCCCTTATGGGGGTAACAAAGGGCCAAAAATGGGCAAATTCAGGCTAAATTTGTCATTTTCAACTTATTCTCAAGAACGGCTTGGCCAAATTTGATCAAATTTGGCACTAATGATCAGTAGGGGAAGGGGATTCAAATTTGTTCAAATGGAGAGGTTAG
>JAVFBZ010078324.1:10663-26441 GCA_032466195.1 Katharina tunicata | reverse complement strand
AATACTTCAAGTTTCCACTTATACTATTTTATTTTGGTCAACATAAATCATGTTACATAGCAGTTTAACGAAATAAATCAACAGAATCTGAATATGACTGATTGCTTGTCTGAATAATTAACAAAATGACATAATACTACATAGTTCGAATCTCAGTGTAGGCAAGCAAAATTATCTAACTGTACACTTATAAAAAACATACATATATAGATAAGATAAGATATTTTGTGTTTTCCTGCTCATTATAAAGACAAATTATATTATTTTGGGGGCCCAACTAAGCTCCCACCCCCCTCAACAGAAGTCCAAAGAGCGTGATGAACTGATTATATCATCCA
The DNA here is from genome assembly GCA_032466195.1 of Katharina tunicata. Lineage (NCBI taxonomy): Eukaryota > Metazoa > Mollusca > Polyplacophora > Chitonida > Mopaliidae > Katharina > Katharina tunicata. Next base: position 26,103 of record JAVFBZ010078324.1, on the reverse strand, counting down.
TAACAAGACAATAGCAAGAAGGAAAACGACGTTCCGGGACAAACAGGGCGACTAGTAAAGCAAAAACGAAAACAACAAAATTGCGTAAAGTCACCATTAATTATTATGATGTCCCTGAGCAAAGTTTTCCTTAACTGCTCACTCTTAGAGTTGGTATTTTACGCCCGGTAAGATACACAGCATTTCAAAGAGGAGATTGGCTGCTGTTAGAGCTGTGGTCCCTGTTAAGTCGTAAGGTGGAGATACCTGCATTAAACGAAAGGAGCAGAGACTTAAAACGTGGCACAAACCGAGACGTGGTAAAGACTATAAAGTACAGTAAGTGATTTTAAAAAAAATTGGCAGAAAACAGGCTGAAATTAGGTTTAAAAAAACAAAAACAAAAAAATACATAAATTTTAGTAAACATATTTATTTATGTGATTGGGGATTAACGTCGTACTCAAGGGTATTCACTTTTAAGGCGACTTTGCTTTGCAGATAAGAAACCTCGCAAAAGCTACCCTGCGGATAGTCGCATCCACCGCATAAGGGCGATTCGAGCCTTTATCGGGTACAGTAAAGGGGGCTCCGGAGTCAAACTCTCAATCAATGGAGTGAAGGACAAATACGACAGATAGCCTATCTTAAGATAGAGAAATTATTGTCAAACAGAGCAAGAAAGTGTGAAATAAAGAAATCTATGCAAAGATTGGAAAATATGTAACAGTTTTGTTGGTGTCTTTTTGTGACACTTAGGATATTTTTTTATAGATCTGATCTCTATATAATTCTTCTGTATAAAATCTGAAATAAAGGTGTTGAGGTGTAAAAGCGTTTAAATCTAAACTCACCTCAACTAAATCACAGCCCACTATATTTAATCCTCTGCATCCTCGGATTATCTCAAGTCCTTGTATTGGTGTCAATCCCGCTATCTCTGGGGTGCCTGTTTTAATATATTTTGAGACCAAAACACGAATTATTATCAGTTTGTGTTATTTCACCTTTAATTTATATATACGGCATTTAACGATACACTCTATGGTATTTACTTATGTCGGAAAGAAACCTGGCAAAAATCACGTGACCAGCAAAGACTTTCATTGTATACCTTAATTCGACAAGCGGACTGGTCGACTGGACATCGACAAGCGGACAATCTATAACTAGCTTGCGGTTAGTTCGTTGAAGGTCGTGCTATTCGAAACCAACTGATACCCGACGCGACACTACCTGTGCATATATTTCTCTACACTGTCATTCACTTCAAACGTGCAAGTTAAAAAGATATGTATGATTGTGTTTCCAAAAAATATTTCTGCTGTGTTTCTGAAAAATAGAAGCCGGTTTCATTAACATAAATAACGTCAGTAAAAAGTTATACACATTTGCCGACAAACTGGTTATTATTCTTAAGAGATTTACAATCCAGGGAGTCAATTATAAGCAGGCTATTTAAAACAAAAATTAATACAATTGTTAAGGGTTTACAAGGGTATTTCACATATATGCGTTGCCGGTGCACAGCGGAAAATCTCGTGAAAACCACAACAAAAAAATAAAAAAAATAATACAGTGTACAAACAAAACAAATCTCAAAGTTCTTTTGTAAAAGTCATACATGTAACATACCAGTTCCCGGGGCATATGCAGGATCTAGACCATCGATGTCAAATGTGATGTACGCAGGTCCGGAACCTATCATACTCCTTACTTCCGCCATGAGAGGTGAAAGTGATTTATACCAGCATTCCTCTGCCGTTACAACTCGAAAACCCTGGAGAAAACAGAAATTTAATTTTGGCTTTTATGTGTGCTTGGTGTTTTTCGTCTTACTTCAGATACTTCTAATATTCCAGAGTGAAAGGCCAATAGGTGAAAGAAACCACATTTGAACCAGATCGAACAAACAGCCACTAGATGCTAACAAAAACAGGTAAAAATAACATTGTGTAACAAGACAAACTGTAACATTTCCAATGAAAAGCAGCACAGAGAAAGTTATTTTTTCCGGGACTAGGCCTATAATTTTATTAACTGATGATTCCAGATAAAAAGAAACACCTACCTCCCCTGAATATAAATTTAAAGACCATGCAGCTTACGAACAAGATTTGAGAATTGTTAAGGAATACAGTTTTAGAGATGCAATTTTAAACTATATTTAATGTAAATGTATTGATATTGGCAGAAGGAAATACTTGCAAATGGCACCCTCTGACCAAGGACAAAGTCTTCCTTTAAAGGCAATTCGAAGCCGGTAGATAAATTTAATTGATTAATTAACACTGTTCAACATTCTCTTGATATAATTCTCTTTATTTTGTCCACAACGTTTCAATACAGATACAGTGTCTTTGTCAACTTATGGACAGTGGGTTTTAAGTAAACCTACGTTTCCGGAAGAGATTTAGAAACAGTATAATTTTTCAACGGAGCGTAGCATTATCGATTTTCCATGTTGAAATAGTCTGGAAGAGGGAAATAAATATAAAAACAACAACACAACATAAAAAAGTAGTTCTTGACTTCAAATTGCCTACCTGATCTTTGGACCACTTGTAATCGTCTAAACCATATCCACTTCCTCTTAAACCGATCTGCACAACCTTCTTTCCGTCAATACAACCCTCTTCGAACGCTCTTCTGAAAGGGGTGCCGTGAGCAATTTTGGCCCCGAACATAACATCGTGGGTGTCCGAGTGAGCATCCACGTGTACCAAGCCAACAGGACCATATTTTTCCTGTGAGAATGGAAAAGGGTCGTATACCATGGATAATAACTTAAATGCATTTCATTGACCAGTCCTTCACGTCATTTTGTGTTTGGGGTTAGGTTTGACAGCGCCATGGATTTCGTTAGATTTGGGAGTTTTGTAGATAATTAACATGCACTGTGACTTACTATACGGACCAACCAACTTAACTGTCCAATTTTTGGATTTGTTTTTTTGATTGGGATATTACACCGTTCTTTAGGTTATTTCACTCATATGGCGGCGTGCAAGGAAACGACCCTTAACAACACTTCCAACAAAGAAGACACTACAGTGCAGGTACAGAACAAAAAGCAGGACACCACAACAAATCGTCCTTCTGATGCCTCTTATTCATTTGAGAGCCCCAGGGCACAGGAGGATTCCGCCTAACCACCCACTTCTACATGTGGAAGCCAAGTCCAACACTGTTAATTGGTTGTGCGTATGTATAACTTACTCGCAGTTTGTAGGTGTAAGCATGTGATGATGTTAGGAACAATGTCAATCCATATATTTGCGATTCATTATACACGGTGTGTAACATAGGCATCTATTTGTACGTTTGGCTTTGAAATAAATACGAAATAACCTAGATTTGACAAAATTAGAATAAAAGAAACTGAAACTTTTTAATTATCCAGCTCTTCAATTAAACTGCATGTGGTTAGACAGTGGGTTAGGCTTCATTCAATATGGCAATGAATCTCGTTTAGAGTTACTTGAATGTTAACGTACTGAATGTATGTTCGTGTCGTGGGCAAATTATTCACTGAAAACCTACTTTGGCGAGATTACATAAGTTTGTTTGGTGTTTTTGCGCCTTTTTTTTTATTACGCTTAAACATTTTGGCTATATTAAAACCATTAGGATTTTTAAGCACTTCCGCAATCCAATGCCATCTTTTCCACCTGTAGCTTTTTTAATGTAGGAGACGATTGGTTTATTTGGGGTTTTACGTCGTAATTAAGGTAATTTAACTTACATAAGGGCGTGTCGGCCTAATGGGTGAAGGAAACCACCCTAAACGACTTCGGCAACATAGAAGACGCCACAATACATCTATAGGGCAAAAACAAGACACCACAACACATCGGCTCCCTTATGCCCCATGCGTACCTTAGAGTAAATCAGGACGCTCCCACCCAACCACCCAATGTAGGAGACAACGACTTATATCAAACCATTGAATAATTTAGATCACAGGAATATTTTTTTCTACTGATATATGGTCAAAAACATATATTAGAGTGTTCTCATGGTTTTTGAAAACTCACCTTAATTGCCTGCAAAACTGGATATGACAGAGTATGATCCCCTCCCAATGTCAAAGGTCGGCAGCCATTTTTAATCAGATTGATATAGAAATCTCGTATTTGCTGGCAAGCCTCGGGAAGATTAAACAGGTTAAAGGGAACGTCACCAACATCAGCGACCTGGATGGATTCAAAAGGGGCAGCTCCTATTCCATAAAGTAAATTGAATGATTTCAGTATATTTTAAATGTTAGCACAGATGGCATTATTTCAAGTTTGATGGGATGCTGTTAGAGTTGATGGTATCATTTCAAGTTTGATGGGATGCTGTTAGAGTTGATGGTATCATTTCAGGGTTGGCCGCCTGCAATACTTTGAGGTCAAATGCTATGAGTCTAGTTTAACAGAAATGACACGTTAGGTTTCCTGGCATGACTTTGGTTTTATGGCATGGTTAAAGTCCTAATGGCATGACTTTGGTTTTACTGGCATGGTTAAAATTGTGATGGCATGTCTTGTTTTACTGCCAAGGTAAACATTCTGATGACATGACTTATATTTTGGCTGCATGAATTTCGGTCAGGGGATTTAAGGTTTCGTGTCAGACTCATTATTTTAGGTTTAAATGCATGGTTTGTGTCATGTGTTTGTTCCGTATTACGATCATGTAACCGAGTTGTCTAAGGAGAACCCTGCAATACCAGCCTCCTAGTAAAGTCGCAGTTACGGTTACTCTAGTGATTGGTCTCATTTATTAAGTCTCTTCTATCATAACAGACTTAACAGTTTGGTTTTAGTTTTGATAGTAAGAATGTAAGTTTTAGTGGCATGGTCTTCATAAATTGGACTGATTTTAGATTCGGGGTGAGACTGCATTGATTTTATGTCAGGTGATTTTAGGTTTAAATGCATGCTTTGGTTTTTCGGTTTCCTAAACGAATCAAAAAGTGTTTAAAAGCGTTTATAGTGGATAAATACAGCGAAATGTATCGTCAATATCTATACAGCATGTCATACTGCAAACAAACAGATGGCAAATATATGTAACATTGCAGCAAATTAAGACCAACATAATGAGAAATATCAATACTAAACACTGTAAATGGTTTAACAGCTAAAATGATTGTAAAAAATATACAGTTTGTATGCACTCTTTCCAGACTTTGACGAACCCTTCGGTCATAAATCCCACACATGTCCCATTACATTTTCCCGTAAAAAAGGTCACGTGATCGTTAAGATCAGTTAAATATTGATCCTTAACAGAAGCAACAGAACATGAACGGAAAGTTGAATACCAGTTGCTGTGTTGACAGCTCTTAGCATCACGGATTCAACGCGTATCTGACGAGGTCCTAAACGTGTCCCCGAGCGATTCGATGTCCCAATATCCAGCGGTATTCCAACAAAACAGGCGTCCAAACCTGGGCAAATCAAAATATAAAAATACGAAATATATTTTTTGTATAATTCAATAATTGTTTAAAGGGGACGGAAAAGCAAAGTGATAATCTGTTTGTGAGGATTTGGGACGGGTGGGGGAGGGGGGTTATACATATAGGCCCTATTCAATTATATATTTGGCGAAGGTTCATCGGTCATATATACAGGATTTAGGCGACGGCCTACGAAACTGTAACCAGACCCCTTTTTTCAACCCATAAAGGGACTGTTTTCGCGAGGTCAGTGCTAACTACATTATATAGGCTAACATTAATTGCAGAATATAACAGCGTGCCATGCAGTTCAGTCGGCGAAGGAAACGACCCTGGCAACACAGATGACACCACATTCGTTAACATGACAAAAAGCTGGACAACACAACAAATCAGAACAGAAGGCTAGCCCCCAGCCAACCACCATGTCACCATTTTTTTCCAATTTGCCCATAGGCCAATACAAACCTTCGGAGGTGGTTTGGACTGGTAGCCGCATCATGGATGCAATCCCGGCTGGCCGTGGCAGATCATTGCCTGATGGTGGGAAGTTGAACGTTCGGGAGGAAAAGGATGAGGCAGAAACACTCAACGGCGAAGAGTCGGTGGCCATAGACCTCAAACATCGTGCTACTCGCCTAGTAACGTGTGTCCCCGACATTTTGATCAGTATAATATAGTACGCCTACAGCGGCCTACTGTGCTAGTTTAGAGAACCAAATCATCATCTGGGCTGCCGGCTCCCAAAGGCCTACTGGTACCTATGGTAGACGTATAGAGCCACCGTCTTTCCGTTTGTTTTTCACATCAAAACCAAAGGTAACATTGAAGGACGTCAAAATAAAGAATTGTAATTCTCCATTTTGTTTTCAAGTGCATGATAGGCGTACTATTCACAGATAGGCCTACGCTCAGCTATCCACTTACGATTTTAGATGTTTACACTGCCTATATTTAATTGACCAAAAAAGAATGCATTCTATCTATAAATTTGACTCAAGCTCAAACATGTATATATCAGAGTGTTTTGTTCTGTGTATGGAACCGCGAAGTACTTTGGTTTCATCCGGTTTGCACCTTTTCGTTAATATTCTTCAGCACGACGATTAATTGATTGGGGTTTTACGACGTAAGCGTTACTTTAGGTTATTTCACTCTTAATTATAACGGCGTGCCAGCCAAATCTGTTAAGGTAACCACCCTAAACTACGCTGGCAACACAGAAGACGCCGCAATAGATGTAGGCTACATGACAAAACGGGACACCATAGCAACTTGGCAAGAGGAAAAACAAAAAAACAAAATATTAACAGTGCTGGTCGTTATGGCAGTTAGTATACGTTCAACATAATTAGGCATTGTTGGTCGCTTGGTAAAACAGGCTCCTGAATTTACGCTTTGCCACTTCGTTATTTTGGTATATTGACAAACAAAAACTGTTACGCTTTAAAAAAAAAACAAGAGTGGTCGCAACTGGCTTCTGTATAAAATCTCTCCGCTGCATAACGTGACCTAGACTTTTTATGTGAGTAAATCTGTGCCACGCTGACATAACTGAATCCTGCACGGTGGCAGGTATATGATGATGATTCTTTATTTCAAACTCAAGGTCCAAAGTTGAACATAGAAAAAAATATATATATAATAAAAATATATATATAATAAAATAAAAATGTACAAAAATACAATTCACATACACGTATAAAGGGAACCTTCCTGCTGCATGCATAGGCTAGAACAGCAAATGAATAGTTAAGCATTTACGGTGTGAAAGCTTTTTGTTTTCCCATGTTGTGGGATTAATTTAATTAAATGTGATTATGAAGTAGGGTACAACTGTGGCCGGGTCACCGTCAAACTTGTCCTTTTTTTTTAGCTTATGCACACAGCATAGGTCTACTGTCATTCTAAGCGCTGGAGGAACATTCTCTTAATTCCCACTAAAAGAGACACAATTTAGATGCACAATATTTGGTTGTGTTTTTGCCACTGTTTAACCTAATTGCTGTTGAAATACACGATTGATTGTTTGGTGTTTATCACCGAGCTCAAGGGTATTTCACTTATATGACGGCGGTGTATCCCAACAAAAGACGGTGACTAACACAACCAAAACAAGTGAAGTCCCTCAGTTAAGTGTTATATATACTGCTGTTGGAAAGATAATGTTACTCTAGCTAGTGTTAATATTATCTGGAAACATACTGCCCCTTAGCCAGAGGGCCTAGTTGTTGAAATACATGTATACTGCTCTCATGTAAGTGAAATACACTTGAAAACAGCGTTAGATGTAAATCAATCAAGCAATGAACCAGCCAGCCAGCCAACCAACCAACCAATCAATCAACCAATAAATCAATCAAAAATGAAAAAAAAAAAACAGCTTTATTTAAAAAAAAATTGTTATCCCTATCTCTTTATATAACAGATATACTTATAATGAAGTAGTGACAAATGACTTTTTAAAAAATAAAATCGATTTCCTTACTCCTATTTTTCAATTTTTCCCGATAAGGTGTATGTCGCAAACATATATATAATAAACACTCAAAATGGTAAATTTCAATATTATAGATTTTATTTACTATCTAACAAATACAAGCCAGGTTACCGTGATAAAGGAACCTGCTAGAAATGTTGTTGTTTTTGCGCATTATCGGGGACATTTTTTTCTGCTGTTTCTAATATCCAACAAGAATGGGAAAAGGTACTTAATCATCCAGGCAGTTATTTGATACACATCAACGTCGAGTGGATATTTTATCTGTTCTGATCCAGGCTTGTTTCAGCGTGAAGAGTGCTCCATTTCCAATGTAGCAATGCATTGTGGGCGATTTGTTATGACAACCAGTCAAGATGGCGGCCCCTACCGTAAACAAAACTTCGGTGAGACATTTGAATTATGTAATGAAAATGGGTTATCTTTTTTAAGTTGTTCAAGTAACACATTAACCCTTTGCTGTGAAATAAATGTAAACAAAAATCCAGAAAATTTGGATTGTTTTTCAGTTGCTGAGGAACTAACTATTTCACGGTATCGAAAACTGCACCGTCGATAATACTGTAGTTTTGGTTTGGTTAAAAATTATTCCTGAGAAACAGTGCTTGTGAATTAGATAACGAGAATTAATTGAAAGTTGATCAGGTAAAATGTCCCTACTCATTGACAAGTCCGACCTAAATATACTTAACATGTTATTCTTTGAAAAACTACCGGTCCAAGGGAATGGAACAAACTTCCACTATCCCTTCGTTCCATTATTTCCATATCTTTGTTTAAAAAAGTGTTGACAAAACACCTCTTCGAAATTTTAAATATATAATAAACTTAGACTACTTATAAGTTATAGAATGATATTAATGTATTTTATAATGTATTTTATATGTGTGCATGTTTCTTCGTTTGTATTTTCTGTGTGTATTTCTTCTTAAACTGATGATGGAATTTCTTCCACGCCATATATAAGTACCAAAACAATGTTCAATGGGATATAACAAGCTCAACTGAGCTTTACTCCCTCCAATGTATTTGTTATATTGGTGAATAAATCAAATCAAATCAAGTCAAATGGTATAGTTGTTCCTGTCAGCCAAAAACAAAACGACCTTCAGACTGCCTACCTGCTATTTTAAGTGTCAGGAGTCTCCATGCTTTAAAACGAACACTTCCAGTCAGCCATGTCTTCCTTAACATGCGCAGGTTGACACACTTTTGTTACTAAGGTCAAGCTACCAGGAGCTGTCTTTATTTTAATTTTAGACTGTAAGTTTACATCAAACATATGTACATGTTTGTATTTAATATCCTGTTTCTAATTATATTACAGATGCAGTATATACCTAGGCTAACCTCTAATAAAGCCGACATGAATGGAAAGCTTCTTCGTCGACCCAGAGCCCCGAAAAGATCTGTGCCACCTCCAGAAAGGATAGATTCAAAAATGACAAATTTAATCCAGCCTGACCAGTTACAGCCTGGTACAGAGTTACGACCCATGGAGTCTGCCGGGCGTATTTCACCAGTGCCTAGCCGAGCCTACAGTCTTGTGTCCCCACCGCCCCCATCTGAAGCCACGCACAAGAAGAGTGTCTGCTACGATTACCCGGAATTTAAACATTCAATGCAGAACAGAGGGGTGGCTTTCATAACTAAAGATGATAAAAAGTATGTGTTAGATCCTGTGTATACTGGTAGGGAGAAAACAATGACCACTCGATCCAGTATGGATCGGCAAAACCATGCAAGAATGTCACAAACAGCTGAGTCAAACACATCAGATGTTATAAGGATGATGTCTAAATGTCGAGGATCTGACCCATTACCAGCTCGAACTCCTCGTAGAATTCCAGAGGTTATGCCCGATTATGTAGATTACACAGACGATGCAAGATACATTCGACCACCTGATTTCACCCTGGAAAATTTTCTTTACGACATTTCGGAAGTCCAGCAACTTCCTTTAGTGAGGGTGAAAAAAGCTGTTTATTCGAAACATAATTACATAAAAATAATTGAACTGTTGAAAACACAAGTTCAGCCCCAGTGTGATAAAGTGAAGAAAGTGACTCTTACACCAGAAGGTAGGCCCACAAACAATGACTAATTAATGTGAAGTGTATTTGTACTCCAAACTGATATTTAGTTTGGAATAGTATGGGTTGCTGTGCCCTGATGCTCTCTGAGCTAAGGGCCGTCATGTAGCAAATTTGCTGTGGTTGCCTGTTTTTCTTCCTGTAAATGTAAATGTATTGTGGTGACTTCCGTGTTGCAAGCGTCAGTAAGAGAGGTTTACTTCACCCATTTTGCTGGCTTGTCTTCATATTAGCAAATAACCTTAAGCACATTGTAAAACCTGAATCCTACAAATGAACAAACAAAGAGTCCAAATATTTACCAGCTACATCTGGGGTTTCCAGGCGTGTTATAGTGATCCATATTCTCATTCTTTTGTTTAGTGGAATGTTTTAAAAGATAGAAAAACAAGTACATGTGATTTTTTATAAATTACGCTCCTTTGTTCAAAATCCATTTTTTGTAGATTTCAATATTTGTATTTTTTTAAATTTAATCCATTTTAATTCTCGGCTTTTTTTTAATATTTTTTATTTTAGGTCTGGATATACCAGTGAAAGAACCTAGGATTCCACAGAGGCAGTTGCTGATTGAATTGGCAGCTGTCATCAAGCAACATGTGAGAGAGACGATGAATGCTGAAGTGAAGTCAGTCATTAGGCCCCTCCCTAAGTACACGCCCAATTTCTTACCAGGCACCGCCCCTCACACGGAAATCATACTGTATGAAGATTCCGGCCATATGGAGGCAGAACAGTTGCTAGGAGAAAGACAGTAAGATTGATTGAGTTAGTAATTGATTGCCATGTTGGTCTTGCATCAGAAAAAAAACAATACTCAATAAAGCACAATCGCTTGTTGAGAATAATTTTTTTTATTTGTTTGAGATTCAATGACCAAGAGTAGTGGATTAACCGATCACCATTAAAAACCTGCATTAAAGATTAAAAACCTGCATTTATATAAGAAGAGGATAATCCTGTTTCAGATTTTAATCTATTCCACTGGTTCCGTGTAAGCATGGTTCTTGATACATGTTTCTTTTAGAAGCATGGTTTTCTGCAACAACACGGTTCTTTAGAAGCATGTTTCTTTCAACATAAGTATGTTTCTTATTAAGCACTGTTCTCGTATGATAAGCCTTCGTTTTTTAAGCATGGGTTTTAAACATAAGCATTGCTTGAAAACGGTCTTAGCATCTAGGCCAAAATGTAGCGACAAATATATACCAGAATTTGTTTATCTACAATATCTTAGGTTATTCTAAGTGTCTCGACTTCTATATGCCTCTTAAGTAAGATAATAGCATAGCTTTTATTAAGCATGGTTCTTGTAACATACCGGTAAGCTTGTTTTTTTTTCAAGCATGGTTCTTATAACACAAACATGTCTCTTATTAAGCACGGTAACATAATCATGCTTCACTTTAAGCGTTTTCTTAAAGCTGTTTTGTATATACTATACTTTTATGTAACATGGAATTGTTAGATTGCAATATATTACATTATAACATGTCTCATTAATATTTTTGTTTAGAGCCAGTGAGATGCCCACTCAAGATTCCGTCTTTCCCACTCCCCAGAAGGGATATTTCAATGGTGCAGCCAGAAGTGGATCTCCATTTAGTAAGTACATTTCTAGTATTACAAATTATTTACTGAACATATCCTCGTTAAATAAATTTAAATTTGTTATAAGGGACACCGGGGCTGTGCTTGGCTTGTGCTTTTGAGTTGTCCTGTGGTTGTCCTGTATTATCTTTCCAGCTTGGCAGTGAAGGTGTTTCCCTTTACTTTGTAGTTTGACACACTTTCTTGTGAATGAAATAGCCTTAAAGTACAATGTAAGACACCGCTCAAAACACCGCTTAAGGTGGACACCTACCACTGCATGTTTTCCAATATTATTTGTAGTACAAATTGTTTTGTGTTCAACTACACAATCTTCAATATTAAAAAATTTAAAAATAAAGATCATTGTTTTTTATCAAGAAAGTGTTAGACCAGGTTTATTTACAACAATCCCTTGTTAGTTAATGAACACACATCTATTTTCTGTTTGTGCAGTGTCAGAAACAGTTATCTCCCCTTCAGAGATTGCTGTCTTGGACTCCTTGGTCAGTGGGGGAACAGCTCTAAGTCTCAAGGTAATATATAGGAAAAGAATTCCGATGTACAGTTACAAGAACTAGAGTTTTTTGTTTTAGAAGTTTTTGAAAATGATAATTTATAAATGACATTGTTTGACTTTCCGCTTGATCTTCAACCAAAATAAAAACTGCAAAGTCAAACCCTAACAAACCAAAGATCACTATACCTTAAATCGTCCACAAATTCGACCTCTTATGGCACAAACTTTAAGTAGTTTATTGAATGTTTAAGTGTGAATTTGGAACTAAAACTTACATTTTCTTGTTATTTAAAGTCTGAACTTCATAAAAATTTCAAAATTAGATGTCTACACTTCATAGTCTTTGCATAAAATGTAGTTTTATAAGTTGTAAAGGGGGTCGAATTTGCCAAGCATTTAGGGTACTTTCATTTATTGTCACACATTAGAAATATGCGAAATACTGTCTATATTTTTTGGAAGAGCATTTAATATGTAATATTATTGTGTAATTCCTGATAATAAAGATTAAATAGTTAAGGGGTAGGATAAAATCTTTGTGTCCCTGACTGTCAGATGGGGGTGGCAAAATAAAGTCAAATTATATTGCGGTTATTACCTATACCAACATGACTTCCTTGTTCAGAGTTTCTCTTGTGCTGTAATACTTGAAAGTTCAAAACTAATCTGTGGCTTAAGGACAGGGGTAGGCATTTTTTCCATTTCAATTGTTTGCTTCCATGGTGTGGTGATAAATAATGTGTACATGGTGTTCCCTACCATGATTCAGGTAATGACAATTTATTTGTTTTTTCTTTCTGCAAAAATTTCAGGATGGTTGTTGCAATGGTTTCTCCACATTTGCCCACCGTACAATAGCGACGTTAAGTCGTAATGTCAGTTAAATACCATTGGGTACAGCGTCAAACACCGCTCAAATAAATAAATCTGTTTTGTTTTTATCGCTAGGCTCATTTCATCTGCATCCTGCCTGATGTTAGTCCAATGATCAACACCATTACTTATCTCAACCTATCTTTCAATGATTTCACAGTAAGTCTGCTCTAAACCATGTAATTTTAGTCAGATTTCACCCCACAGAGTAAAAGACATGCCGCTGAATATGGCATTAAACACCAATCAGTCAGTCAATCAATCAATTGCTTTAGTAAGCAAGAATCCCAGGTAACACGCTGGAAAGTTATACAACATTAACCAAGATTTTGATTGGCAACATATAACTTGTCTCTGAGAATTGATCTAGAACATGAGATAATTTATCAGCTTTAATTAGTCGATATCCCTGTGTCATATTATGATATATACGGTAAGTTTCTGCTGCCTATGGATTTGCAGGATGGTTTTTACGAGGTTTCTTTGTTGCTTTCAAACAAACACTGGCACGCAAAGTCATCATATAAGCAAATTCACTTGAGTACAACATTAAACACCAACCACCCAAATAAAGAAATTAGTGGTATCATGTAGGTCGCTGGTGCATTTGCTGGTTGGTATTTTGCCAGTGTTAAGGGTGGTTTCCTTCATCCTATGGGCTGGCATGTCTTCAAATGAGTAAAATACGTGTGGCATTAAACCCTAATCAAACAAACAATTAATGGTAACAATGAATTTCTATTATAGAGTTTTCTTCATGAAACAAAGTCATCTACTTGGTGGGCATGCTAGAAGAGGCTTTAACACCTGTTCCACAACTGATCAAACTCGGACAGCAATCAATCTCTTATACACCAATATTTATGTGGCAATAATTATAATTTTAATAGGCTCGGAATTGTGAGTTAAATCTGTAAAACTTTAATTCAACTACACGGATTGAATTTGGTTTTTGGGGCTGACCAAGTGCTATGACGTGTGAGACATATTCTACCAGTACTCACCTGCATCCTTCCTTGACCCACTCTGGCAGTTCGCCTTGTGCCCTGGGGCCTGTTTCTCAAAGCGGTCTTAGGCTACGTTCAACGTAAATACCATAGCGACCAGTACTGGAGGCATTGTGTTGTCATGGTAGTTACGTTCAACGTAAGCTAAGATCGCTTTGTGAAACGGACCCCTGGTGCTTTATGGGCTAAAGTGGCATCAGGAAGCCGATTTGGTGTGGTGTAATGTCATTTGTCCTGTTAATGTACTGTGGTGTCTTGTTTGTTTCCCGTGTTGTTTAGCGTGGTTTCTGTCACCCATTCGGCTGGCACACCGTCATATGAGTGAAATGACCTAAAGTACAGCATAAATCCCAATCAAATAAACATCACCCATTCATGATCCAATTATGATCATATGACTGAAAACAGTATGGCATAAAACATTGGTCAAACATATGGCAAAGCTGGCACACTGCTGAGAGACACTGGACTCCATCTCTGTTTCAGTTTGTTCCCTCGGAGATCACTTCAATGGAGCGGTTAGAGGTTTTAAAACTGAGGAATAACCCTATCACAGAGATACCCGAAGACGTACACAAAATGACAAACTTACGAGTACTGGTGGCTTCGTTCTGTTTGATTGACACACTACCAGATGGGTAAGTTATTTAAAACGAGGGTTTCCAAATTAGCTAGCTACATCCGTTTAGCTAACTGCTCCTCATTGATCCATTGATTGATTTGTATTTAATGTCACACTCCCCCATATTTCACTTATAAATAAGCGGTGTATTCGAAGAGTAAAGCGCAACTAAACACAACATTTTGTATTTTTTGGAAAAAATTATTTCAATGCTAAGGCGTTTAGAGCAGTTTCCTTGCATCTCCATACATGTTCTCCCTAGCCATAAGGCTATTGCTGTACAAGCAGCATTTCTCTCACTGTTTTCAAGTACATGTACAGCATACAGGGCAGAGCAATTTTTTTAACAATGACTTCATTTGCATTTTTTCCTGAATTTTAAGGCACCAATAATTTTGTTTGTTGTACAAGTAGATGCAGTAGGCCTACTTACATTTTTTAGTTTAACATATAAACGTTTTAATTTACAGGCAAGGGGCATCAGGGACCTGATTTGTTGTGGTGTCCTGTTTATTATCTTATATATGTCCTGTGGTGTCGTGTGTGTTTGTGTTTAGGGTGGTTTCCTTCACCAGTTAAGGGGGCTATGCTGTTGCGCACTTGGTTGAGCTTTAACTACTGAGCTCCTGACACTGTATCAGAATAGCTTCGATTCTCACCTGTGTATATATAAGGGACGTTTTCCAGTGCCGGCAGAGTTCGCCACTGAGGTGGTTTTTACAAGGTTTCTTCCCAGCTTTCCACAATACACCGACAACGCAAAGTTGTCATATTAGTGAAATACCCTTGAGTGAACACCAATCA
>JAVFBZ010078223.1:8948-23382 GCA_032466195.1 Katharina tunicata | reverse complement strand
TGGCTAGACCCCTGTACACATGTAGTTAGTGCCAGGTACAGGTGGCGACACAAGGACATGGCTAGACCCCTGTACACATGTAGTTAGTGCGAGGTACAGGTGGCGACACAAGGCTGGCTAGACCCCTGTACACATGTAGTTAGTGCCAGGTACAGGTGGCAACACAAGGCTGGCTAGACCCCTGTACACATGTAGTTAGTGCCAGGTACAGGTGGCGACACAAGGCTATTACAAAACACAGCTCTGATTATGGTTTCCTTAAACTGTCTACCACCTCCCCCTTTCCCAAATAAAAGCACATCTAATTGAAAATACTGTAAATAGTATCTCTTTAATATTTTACATATCATATGTCGTTGATGTAACTATGTTTGTTTGAACCACTATTATAAATTTATTGTTCACTTCCATAAAGAATTTTGTAATCCATCCTTTCTGGAAATGAACACTACTGTATCTAAATATATACAAATCTTAGCCATAGTTTTTCCTTGACCGTGGGTTGTCTACTTTGTCTTTTATATGTCTTTGTGATTGGACAAACATTCTAAAATAGAACATAACCAGTTATCAGTTAGATTACCTTTTACCTGTAGGCAAAGGTGTAAAATAATGTTAGAAATTTGATAACTGATTATTACATTACTGAGCATTGTCTTTAGGTCACACTCTAAGTGACTTCACATTATTTGGTTATGTTACTGTTACTGCCTACTGTTGGAATATAAGTGACAGGTTAAAGATCAATCAATTAAGCAATCAATATATAGGTGGCATTTAGAGATTGATACTCATTTCACCTTTCAAAAATCTAAGTATCCAATAAGGCTAACTATTAAATTTTTGATTCAAATGGGCGTAAATAATTTTCAGAATTTTTTTTTTTTTTTTTTTTTTTTTACGCAGCATCTTTTTTTCTTGTGCTTACCCACAGTTTGGTCGCTAGCTATTCAGGCCATCAGTTCTAAGAGATCTCTTTTGTGCAGAGAAGAGAATACTCTTTTGGGTAGGGACCTCGCCATGGCTCCATGGTTGACCGATGCACTACGGAGTCCCCTTCACTGTACCCGGAATAGGTCGTACTTAAGGCAATTTCACTTACATGAAGGCATGCCAGCCCTATTTGTTTTGGTGCCCTGCTTATTTTGTCCTGTAAATTTATCATGGCGCCTTCTGAGTTGGCAGCGTTGTTTAAGGGAGGTTTCTTCCGCTGATTGGACTGGCATGCCATCATATGAGTGAAATTACTGTAAGTATAGCGTAAAACCCCAATCAAACAAATAAACAAATTTGTCATATTTCAGTTAAAGAACACAATTAGTTACTTAGGAGATCACATACATGTACTTAATCGTCAGATAAGGCTACTCGGCCGGCAGCACATTTTCTACTAACATTTATTGCTGTGATTCAGACCAAGGTAGACAACCTTGTAGACTAACACAAAGTCACACTGTTAGTACTTCAATCATTAAAGGCTTAATCTCCTTTATGTATTATATATAGTGATATCAGTGTCCTTAAGCTGTTTTTGAGAATAAAGAATGACCCTGATGTAATCATGACCTTGTTTGTGTTCATTTTGTAGATATACAAATTGTGTTCAATCGAAAGTGTCTGTTGATTAAGCGATGATCTGCTGAGTCCCCTTCAGCATGTATTTTAATTTACGAGTTGTACATGTAGATACGACCTCTCTGGTCAGCCGTAGGTATATATACAAGATCTATCCAGAAACTTATCTCTGGTAATTTATCTAGAACATGATGATTATTTATCGGTTTTAATTAGTTGATATCCCTTTGCCAGTGTTATTACTCTTGACAAAAATGTAGATCGATGTCTGTGGAAATGGCAATATGTTTTTACAAGCAACTAAACTAAACGTAATGCACTACTTTATGGATTACAAGATTTATTATCGGTGCAGCATTTCCATAAGTATAATAAAAAAGCATAAGTAGGGCATAAAACTTGATAAAACCCCTAGACATCCTAGCCTAGCCTATTGTAGAATGATAGTACGATTGTTTAATAATTTAATGCTGTTGTAGCCAGTTTCTTGACTGTGGAATTTTTCTGACTCCTGTGTGCTCTTTATCACTCTGTACATGTCTTTGAATGAAAGAAATTCTTGTACGATTGCAGTTTGACCTTTGACATGTTTGATATGACGTTAATGTACATGTACGTTTCTGCAAACAAATGGTAATTTGTTCAAAGGATTTTTGGATCTAAAACATTACATTAAGAAAGACTTTGCTTTTCAAAAATATGCTGAAGGGGATAGGTCGCTCTCTTTGCTTGTCCATTTGTTACACCAGTGATAAAACTCTAATAAAACAAACAATGTCTGGGGGTTTCTAAAGCAAAAGGGCATCCGAAACTTTATTTGTGGAAGGCCTATGTCTTATTTGAATGTCTTGTTAATGTTCCAACTGGTTTGTGTTGCCAGGGGCTGCGCCATGCATGGCTCCGTGGTTTAGCCGGAATAGGTACGATTCCCCAGTTTTCCGGTGGCTGTTCACTGGGTGGTTTTACAAGGTTTCTTCCAAATTTTCCACCATACACCATTTAGGTGAAATACTTTTCAGTACGGCGTCAAACTCCACTCAAATAAAGAAATAAATCACGCGGTACGCCAAAGTAGGCAGGCAACGTGCAGTCTGGCGGAACATCCCTCTGAAACAAAAAAGTGATCAATCCACATCGTTGTACAAGACCGCAAAATGGTTGGTGTTTTACCAAATTTTTTATGTATCTGTTCTGCTGAACTTTTTGTGTCATTCTGTTTCAAGATGTAATGCTACACAGAAGCCATATCATTGCCACTTGGATCGAACAGCTTCATTGATGTCCAGGCTTAAAAGGAAAAGGTCATTTGTAAGAAGAAACTGACCAGAGAGTGTTGACGACAAACTGTTTATCCTCTCCTCAATCACATTCCAGTTTTCTCCTTCACCGCCAATTACAATCAAAATGTCATCCGTTCTCATCAAGCAAGAGTTTGACCTCAGGGCTACTCTCTTGTGTTGAAATAAATTGATTGATTTGTCTTTGTTATCAACAACCTTTTAATTTTGCTGGAATATTACCAGATGTCCAGTACAAAAAGAAGATACCAGAATGTTCCCCTGAAATCAAATCATTTTCCAACAAGATCTTCAGATGTACAAAACTTTGTGTTGTATCAAATTTCTTCTCATTGTTACAAGGCAAAATGATCAATAGCTTGTGGTTGTCCAGATCTTTCTATGTGCTGGTGTTCTTTGATCTCAGGTACACAATTTGCTGATTATGGGCAAGATTTGCACTGACAGTGTATCACTGTTCGTCTTCCGGCACACGGCTCTGCTTTCTGTCCCAGTTTAGTCTGTTTCCTTTCTCTGTTGCTTCTGACTTTGGGGGTTGTTTTTTTGTCCACCAGATGTGAAATTGAGTTTGTGTCCTGATGTAGTCTGAGCTTTGTTAAGGTGACCTATTTTTTTTTCCTGTAAATATACTGTGTTGCCTTGAGTTTTGCTAGTGTCGATAGGGTGGTTTCCTTCACCCATTGGACTTTTAGGGCTGTTTTTTTTTTTCCACCAGACGGGTAATTGGGTGGGATTGATCTGTGGCGATCCTGATGTAGTCTGAGCTTTGTTAAGGTGTTCTTTTGTTTGTCCTGTAAATATTCTGTGTTGCCTTGAGTTTTGCTAGTGTCGTTAGGGTGGTTTCCTTCACCCATTGGACTTTGAGGGTTGTTGTTTTGTCCACAAGACGGGAAGTTGGGTGGGAGCGACCTGTGGCGATCTTGATGTAGTCTGAGCTTTGTTAAGGTGTTCTATTGTTTGTCCTGTAAATATTCTGTGTTGCCTTGAGTTTTGCTAGTGTCGTTAGGGTGGTTTCCTTCATCCATTGGACTGGCATTTTGCGGTCTAATCTCATCCTGCCCAACACTGCACAGCTCAAAACCGTTCATTACATTCAGTATTAATGTTCACTTGTCACTTTGTTAGGTTTATGAGATTGTGGTGTGCAGAGTTAAGACATTGTGATATCTTCGCTTCATCCGAAGGGATAAATCAAATTGAGGTATTAAATATGCATCACTTGTGAAATGTTGTTTTTTGAGGATTTGGCCTTAGGAGGTGCGATCTTGAGCTCCCCGGAGAACAAAACCTGAGAGAGCCTGGAGCCAAATGACTTTAATTAAGATCGAGGGGAGTACCTGTGGTCTGTTAGAACTCTTTCCCGGGAATCTTTAACAGAGCCCAGCTAGCCAGCCCGTTTAGAGCCTTTGACGGTAACCACCTCCATTCTACAGCTCCTAGTTTCAAGTGAATTAATTCGGGTAAACCATGTTTTCTTTGGAACTGTGCATCTAACGGTTGCCAACTTCTTTTGTCACCTGTTAGTGCTCTTGTCTGGGATTAATGCTCCCTTCATAGATCACCTTTTTTCTCTACTTTTTTTCTACAAGCTTTCCTCATCGTAGTAGTGGCCGGTGCTGCAGACTTGGATTTAAAGCTATTGAAACAATATTGATGGTGCATCCGATATGTGATTGGTGAACTGTGGACAAATATCTCTTTATGTCTATCAGCACAATATCTGTAAAAAGGATTAGCTGTCTACAGCTTCTTTATGACCAATACGAAGCTGTGCAGGCTGCGGCAATGTTGGAAAATGTTTTTTGGTAAAAACCTTTTAACCAAATGAATCTATTAATGTATTAACAAGGGCTGGCTGCCTGATGTTATACTAGCTTCAAAGCATTGTTGTATGGTGTCATCTTGCAATACAGTTTCTTTGGGACATGGGAATTTAACCAC
Organism: Katharina tunicata; assembly: GCA_032466195.1. Taxonomy (NCBI): domain Eukaryota; kingdom Metazoa; phylum Mollusca; class Polyplacophora; order Chitonida; family Mopaliidae; genus Katharina; species Katharina tunicata. The sequence goes on along the minus strand of JAVFBZ010078223.1, from coordinate 18,568 downwards.
AGCTTATCTTATCCTTTGAACAAAACAGGCCTTATTAAAGTCAGGTTCTAAATTGATTGTGATCCAAACTATGTCACAATCCACAAGAGATGATTTTGGTTGTGTTGATGTGTGTTGAAAGAATGGTCTTGATAACTCCAAAGACCCACTACTTCGCTATAATGATGAGGCGTCTAAGTGATCCTTTGGAAATTGACTGATTTTCAGAATTCATCTTTTTGGGGAAACGGTGAGTTAAAAAATTTGTTTTTTTGTTTATCCATTCCTTACTTAACATGATTAACTTTGTAATCACTAAAGGTTTGGTAATTTTGGGTGATATTTTGAAGTTGATAGATATACATGTGTAATCACCATGTATAAATTTCTGTTCTTATTTGTCAACTCAAACGAACAGAAACCATCATTTCGGCATGTTACATAGTATTTCACATGGAATCCTTGGGAAATGACTCCTAGTGTCTCCAGTCAGGGCAATGGAATCTCACCCTCCCCAAATAAATCCCCAAAACAGCACTTTACATTGTAAGGTTCCAAAAATCTGTGGCTCTTCACTGCACAGGGGCTTCACATGTCAAAAATGTTTTTAAAAAAACAGAAGTATAAGAAAAGTAAGATTGCAATTTGTATGTACCGGTAGTAAGTTCCAGGGCTTCGTTGAGGTACATGCTGCTCACTATTAACTCAGTTTAAATATCATTAACCACCAGACTTCAGCTTGACCATGTTGACATGAAACCATACTGGTACCAAAAGAAAACATGGTGTCTTGGTGTTACAGCCCCTGATCAAGGTCATTTCTTCAAACTCACAATAATAATTCAAAATGTGATGCTACTAGGTGTGTTCTGATGATTTTTTACTTTAGCAACGGTAAACGGCAACAAGAAGCACATTTTATGGTGTAATTTGTTGTAAATTGCAATAAGAAGTTGTAATCCAAACAGTATTTTGCCTTATAAAAACCTGTTGTTGCATTCAAGATTGATATACCCTAAATGCTAGAAAAATTTGACCCCCTTTTAATACAATTTATAAAACTAAATTTTATGCAAATGTTAATATGTGTAGACATGCAATTTAGAAGTTCAGACTTTAAATTACCAGAAAATGTAAGTTTTAGTTCCAAATTCACACTTAAACATTCAATTAATTACTTAAAGTGTGTGCCCTTAGAGGTCGAATTTGTTGAGGATTTAGGGTAGTTAAACACCAATCAAACAAACAAACAAATCTAACTACTAGATGTGTTCTGCTCTCTCAGGCAACAAGAACCACATTTTTGTGGTGTAATTTGCTCTAAATTGCAATAATTAAAGTTTTAATCCATGTAGTATTTTGCCTTCAAGATTGACATAGTTAAATCTTTGTTAAAACTTGTGTTTCATTACAATGCGGAGCAATGGTCCCTAGACACCTTGACAAGTTTATACAATTGTGGTGAGCAGAGTTCAGACAGAAATACTGATATCTTAGCTAAGGGGTAAATCAAATCGAGATGTCCTCTAGTCCTCCAATGATCAGAATCGGACGGAGCTTAAAGCCAGATAGCTCTTATGGAGACTGAGGGTACGGCCAGCCCTGCAGGGGGAATAAGGTCACATAATCAGTTTCACATGATCAGTTTTTCTTTTCAGGGATTTACCTTGTCTGCTCTTAAAGTGCTGATTAAATATAAGCCAGCCAAAGTTAGGCCACTCATAATATGATCTGTGTTTGCCGTAACCCGACTGACTACAATTTCTGTGTTAAAAATATACGTATCAATCAGCAGTTGTTTTGTTTTCTGTTTACTGAATTCAAACAAGGGTTAGTTCAACTGCTGTAATTCCTCAGAGATTTTGAAATACTTTAGAGTTTTGTAGACCTTAATTTGATCTCCGGTTGATAATTCTAAAGGTGAAGGGAGTGTGGCGTTCAGTAGCTACTACAGAACTGTGCCATGCTAAAACATTGTAATTCCTGCATCGTACAGGGCAATGCGGAGCACAAATTTGAAACTTTTTTCATTTTCTCAAATTGTTTGTGTAGTTTTTATCTAAATATTGTATTTGAAGTTACTTCTGAGTGTGAAAACGGCAGTAATTTCCAAACAAAAGTTGAGTGATTGACAGAGATTTTCGAATTTGGCCGCCATCTTGCTACCCTTGTTGACAAATAAAATTAGCTTTTACATGTTACTTATGCGTGAGGTGTGTATTTTTAATACATAAAGTACCTATGAAAGTTCAATATACCAAACAGAATTATAAATCACTTAATTGGACAAGTTAACAGGTTAAAGCCAATAAGTGCCAAAACTAAAAATTACACATTTTTGTTCAGTACTGTTCTGTATCGTTATATATGGATTACGTAGTAGACTGAAAACGATGCAGATCTCTTCATCTACATTTGTAGGTGTTAATGTGGGTACTTGAGTAGCCTACCGATCCAACCTTTTATAGACCTGTTTATTTCCGTAAACTCATTTTTTGTATGAATGGCCTTATCTATGCTCCTTTCTCAGATAATGCTTTCTTTTTTCGGCTCCTGGGTTCTGGTAAATTAAAGCGGCTAAACTGTTAGCTGCTTGGAACTGTAGGGCCATAATGGTCATCAGCTGTTCTTGTCATCGCTATTATTGTCTGGATTTAGCGCTCCTTCTATTGAAGTCTTCCCAACTAAAGCTGATCCTTATTTTGGATGTACCAGGCCTAGATACATGTACCAGAGCTGTTGAATTGAGGATGGCTTCCAGTTTGTACATGTATATGATCCATATTGCAGATGATGCAGCCTTCATTTCCTGCTATTGAAATGAGGTCCATTTGAAGAAGTTATAAAAAGACATACCTAAGGTGAGAAATTGTTTATTTTTTCATGTGATAACTTTAATGGTGATGTTTGTATTCACTTTGTATCATGTTTTTTATCTGTGAGCGGTATGTTTAACTTGTTTAAGCGGCATTTAGAAGCTGGTTATATATATATCAAAAACATGACAAAGATGGAGCTTCTGGGTATATTATCAATTTTATAAGTTGGTCAATGTAAACACATATGGGTAGAAACTACTGATTTATTTTCTGATCTATAGATTCTGTTTGTACAAATTGTTAAGTCATTTGAAATGTTTATTCATCAGTTGCCCCTAATTTGCTGTTGTTGTTGACAGAAATTGATTTCTCAAGTCGATGCTCACATCAACTTTCTCTTTGGGACATTATTTGATGTCCATGATCAGAGCCTGATCTTTCATTAACCCTTTAGCTAACAACTAAAAAAAGAATAGTCTCAATGGCTAAAGTAGGCCATATTTTAATGAAAACCTAAAATTTTGGCTAAAACAATTTTCTTTCGAGGAGCTAGTCCTGATAATAATTAACCCTGGAGCTTTGCTGATGGGCTGGATGCTACACAACATGAGCATAGAAGTCAAAGGAAACTTCACTTGTATCTTAAGCTGAAGCCAGCCAATGTCACCTATATGTCACTTAACGTCAAGTATGTCAAACCTCTTGATATGCTGTGTATAATGAGATGTAGGGACAGTCCTGTATTTTGAGTTGGTATCAGCTATTTTATCTGTTTGATGTGGTTGCTTGTCAGTGGCTGCATTAATCTTTAAACAAAGAATCACATTATAGAATTTTGTTACAATCTTCATCAAGGTCATATATCGTCAATCGTTTTTGACACTTTCACAGTTTTACGATTAAGAAAACTAATACATGTTTCCTTGAATGCTTTCTGTGATCAGATGCTTCTTATCTGGTGGACAATGGGAAGCATAAGCATTTCAAGCTGCAAATGTTTTCCCCTGACACCATTTCATCTTTTTGATCTGTTAATTCTTTCTTTTCATGGTCTTTTTGTTGATGTCAGTGACCCCAAGGTTGGTTGCCTTCACTTATTGGCGTGTACAGATAAACCCCAGTCCAAAAATTCATTAGCACCATAAAAAAATTGCTTTGAGTTTTGGAAAAGATTGACACACCTATTTAGTTAAATTTTGTCTTGAGTTTGTCAAAGTAACTTTTTACCACAGTATCTTGAGTAAACATCTGTATTATACTTTCTCATTATGTCATGGTGAAATATTATTGCTTTTTATACTTATAACTCTGGATGTAAACTGTATTATTATTCAATTTGAAATAAAGAAATTCAAAAATAAAAAAATTGTCTCGGCACATTACACTGTTTCCTAATATAATGCAGAGCTCAAACTACTCCTATTTTCACCATTACTGTTCACCAGAGACCTCGATAAGTTAATGAGATTGTGGGGCCCGGAGTTAAGGAAACAAGTAGCTTCTGTACATAATGATAAATTTGTTACATCTTAAGCAATAAATCAAATTGAGTTATTAAATATGTATCAGAAGGATCTAGTGATGTCTTATCTCAAACTCTCCGGTGACCAGAATCGGAAAGAGAGCCTGGAGCCAGTCGTGTGAGAAGTCGTGCACACAATAAGTCTCTCCTGGGAGTCTATCTTGTCTGCTTTTGGAGAGCCCAGTCAGCCAGCCAGCCAAACTTGTGAGCCTTTGTCAGTTGTCGCTTCCACACCACGGCTTCAGGCAAATTCTGGTGAATTAATTCTGCCTTACGCTGAGCGCCTTGGAACCATGGGACTCTAATGGATGTCAGCTTCTCTTGTCATCTCTAACTGTTATTGTCTGGATTTAGCCACCTCAATGGATGACCTCCTTTATGCCGCTTACCCATACAGTATTGGAGATTAGGACTAGTTTGGATTTAAAGCTGTTAAAACTAGGTTGGTTTACTTGTTCAAGCTGATCTATGTTGGGATGCCGCTGGTTTGGATTTAAAGCTTTCGATACAAGGTTGATTTAAACAAGTGTTTAGACTGATGCTATGTGTCCATTGATCTTCTGCAGAGGACTTCTCAAGCGACAGCATTATTAAGGACCTTTTTGGCTTTTGCGCTCGCTTTTTGGTAAAATAATTCATTCGTCTCCTCAGTCATGACTTCTTGTTGATGGACAGAACAAGGAACTTTTTGCTTCTTTTATTTGACTGTTTTTGTGGATCAAAGGTTTCAGCCTCAGCGAGTCAGATCGCAATAGATTTTCTTTGTGAGGACGAGTTTAACCCTGCATGGTTATACTTTTGAGCAACTCATCCCTTTTTCTATTAAATTCATGGGTAGTGGTTCATTTCTTTCTCTGTGTAAAGACAACTGACTAAGTGGTCGAATCCACAAGTGTGGATTCTTTGTTGATAGATTCATGTTGATAGGTCCGCCGATCTCACATTTAATTCCATTGAACCCTTTCTTATCCCTGGAACTCCTCTCTGTCTCACAAGTGTGGATTCTTTGTTGATAGATTCATGTGGATAGGTTCGCCGATCTCACATTTATTTACATTGTTAAAAGTAAAAGGATTTAATTGAATCCTTTCTTATCTATGGAACTCCTCTTGTTGATGACAAAAGACTTACTTAAGGTGAGGTCATTTTGGTATTTTGTGATATGTCTGTTAATTTTATATAATTTATGTTTGTTCTGTTTGCAACTATTTTTAAATTTAGGTAGCATGTGCATGTATAACAACAAGGTTTTCAGTATGGATAACAACAAGGTTTTCAGTATGGATAACAACTTGGTTAATTGACACCCAATGTTTTAATGAAGATACTATTACACTGTACATACATACTGTACCCATTGAAAACAATTTGTTTCATTTACAGTCTTTTCATACAAATACTGTACCGTTATAAATCATAATTCACCATACATACCAAACGACCTTCCATACTTGAATCGATTCTAGTTCTTGTTTAAGTGGCATTTAGTATTAGGGTACATTACATAAACATGACTTTGATTGATTTTCAACTTCAAGGTTTTTTGATAAGCGCATTTTGGCCTAGTTTCTAAGATGGCTTTCAAGCAAGAAAAAGTTTTCAACCAAAAAAAAGCTTGGAAACTGTCTTAGAAACTATTTTGAAATGTTGCTTATCAATATACAGCTGTACATGTACCCAGAATATCTTATTTAAGTGGCATTTTCAAACAGTTGCTTCAGTTGAATACAGTTTTGGCATCTAGGCCGAAACTTCGCTTATCAATACACCCAGAAGTTGTAAATCCATCTTTGTCATGTTTTTGTTATGTATCCAGCAGTTTAAAATCCATCAAAGTCATGTTTTTGTTAGATTCTAGTTTTCAGGCTGTTGTCTGTCATAAGAGTTTTACTTGTGTGCAGTGATGTATGATGAAGATGCGTTTTAAATGAGCAGTGACCTAGGGGTTGTTTTGTCAAGATAAAGATTTAATACTCTGTCAGTCGATCAGTTATCAGTGGGTTGATGTAGCTGATGGAGCTGTTAAATTTGACATTTTTGTCTTGTATCATCGTAAGATACATTGTAGGATAAGGAGGGCAAGGAGTGTTGATGATGAGCTGTTTATTCTCTCCTCAATCTCTCTCTCCAGCCTTCTCATCATTCAAGTCTAATAACAACAATCAAAATATCATCCATTCTTATCAAGGAAATTTTGACTCCAGGCTGCTGTGATTTAATTATTGAAAGGGATTGATCTTTGTGTCCCTGTGCACACCGACTTGTGTATTTCACTGGAATGTTTCCAGATGTTCCTGACAATATCTGCTTCTGGCCTTCAAACCTCAGACAAAAGTTTGGGAATGTACCTCAGAAATCAAATTATATTCCAATTACATGTAGGTCTTTACATGAACAAAGCCATGTTATTTTTGTCCCGAGTTTTGTCAATCGTTTATTTAGTCAAACTGTGTCCAACCCTAAAATGTTACGAATTGGTAATTCAACCTAGTATGTGTTAATTCTGTTCATTTCCTTTTTGTACGTTTTAATATTCTTACTACAAATCAACATACCTGTGTGACACGTGTTGACTTACAAACCTGACCAAAGCCGTCTTTACAGAACTTCAAGTGCATGATTCTGTCCAAGACTGGTGCCTGGTTAGCATGGGTTCTCTTTGCCCTCATGGTTTATTGGCTTAGAGCAGCACAATGTACAACCTTGATCCCTTGACACTGTTTTTGCCTAATGGTTGTTCTTGCTGTGAATGTATGTGGGTTTTTCTGGGTTCTACCCAGTGAGTGTTCCTCCAACTATAAAACTGACCAATCATCTCTAATTTAGTCCACATCGTAAACTAAAGAAAAAAATAAAATTAATTTGTACAGTTCATTTTGATCTCCATGTTTAATGTTACTGTAATGTTACTTTAATGTTGCACTTTGTGCATGTTCAGATCTCTGTTTGCCATAAACAAGCAGGTCAATTTTGTCTGACCATGATCTCTTTGACATCTACTATTCAAGTATATTTTCACACATCACATAACCGAGAAAGGGTTAGAATAGCATCCCAGGCATCCTTCAAGTTAACTAACCTTGGCTATGACCCAAATTAAAAACAATCAGAAGTTTTAATAAATAAAATTTGCAGCAAAAAGCCTCACCGTAGTAAACAATTTTCTATTGTTACTGTAACCTACATTATAGTCAAATCATATAACAGCCCCAAATCATATAAACAATCCTCTCCTAACTGTACTATATATAGTATTTAGGAGCTATGCTTATAACCTTTATTTAATGTGGATATGTTATGTGCTACTGACCCATCAGCTAGCCATAACTTTTTGTGCAAAATTATATAAAATAAACTTGGAATAAGGATGTCATATTGTATAAATGTAAGATGTCTTGCAGTTTTTGGAGTAGCTTACATACTACATGTATAAAACTCTAAAGTTAGTTAGTTAGTTATTTAAGATAATGGTGGCTCCATTCGACTGAATGATGTGCACCAAAACTATATACTAATCATATTCACTGGAAAGCATTTACATACATCATTCCATAAATATTTAAAAAAAAAAAAAAAAAAAAAACATTCAATACATACATGACTGCTAGTGGCTTAATACATACCTGTTTACATACAGTGATTACCAAAAAAAAAAAGACGCAACAAAAAATAGATTATGGAGCTTATGTAAATCTATGCGACCTGACTGAAAATGAAGCAATAGCATGAAACCCTTTGTTGCAATTCTTTCTTGGATTCAACACCGTGGGCATTGACAGAGACAAAATGCCAACCACTTGCAGGCCAGAAAAATTATATCTGATGTTCTGGTATCTAGTACAATCAAATAGAAAATGTTGAATGGATTCCTCTACATGACAGGTATCACATAAACCAGTAGGATGGAGATTAAAACGGTATAAATATGTATTAACTCTAAAGTGATGTAGAAATCTGCTTTAAGATTTATATAGCAATTTTATTATCTTTTAAATTATAATTGTGGTATATTTTGGAGTGATTTGCTATCAAAAGTTTGTTTTAATTTTTTGCTGACAACCACTCGGATATGGCCTATCAATTGGGGCTGTTACTGTTAAAAGAATTTGGTGCTGATTTCATGTTTGATTTGACAAAGGTTACATTGATCAGTTATAGATCTGCCGTTTGTTTTATCGTGATCTACACTCTGGAGCCGTGACAGACTGGGCGTTTCGTCTTGTATCATTGTTGGAGTGTCTGTTTAGAGTGTTGCAGATGAGATATTTAGTCTCTCCTGCCTTCTCCTGATTTCACAAGCAATAGCTATCAAAATATCATTCATTCTCATCAACAAAATTTTGACTCCAGGCTTTTCTACTTGTGACATATTGCATGATTATTGCACGGCATTGATCTCTCTGTCCCTGTTTATTTACAGCAATCTTTTCATCGGAATATTTCCAGATGTCCGTAGTAATTCTAACTTGTTGTTTATATATCTAAGAACAAATCCAATTCACAATCAGATATCAAATTGTTGTTTGTGTATCTGAGAACAAATGCAATTCACAATCAGATATCAAATTGTTTATGTATCTGAGAACAAATCCAATCCAAATCCAGATATCAAATTGTTTACATCTTTGGGAACAAATCCAATTAAAACCCAGATATCGAATTGTTTATATATCTGAGAACAAATCCAATCCAAGCCCAGATATCAAATTGTTTATTTGTCTGAGAGCAAATCCAATCCAATCCAACAAGTCCAGCTATCAAATTGTGTATGTCTGTGAATAATTCCAACCCAACTTCAGATATATATATATATAGTAATTCTGACTAGTTGTTTATATCTCCGAATTTCAAATTATTTTCCAATAAGATTGATAAAGCCACCTGATTTTGTCGATCTCTTATTTGGAATTTTGTAACCATACAATGGTACTGTTTTGTACATGTTAACCGATTTATCTGATTGATGAGATATCAATAATAGCATTAATTTTAACAGTCAGGCATTGATTTCGTTCCTTGTCAACCAGATGTTTCCAATAATGTCTGTTTCTGCTGTTAGAAGCTGAGAAGAAATCCGGGCCAGACTTTACAAATCAAATTATTTTCACATCAAGTTGCAAATCTCAATAGAGCATTCCCAAATTTTATTCCATTCTCCTGGTCACCACGTTCCTATTTCTGAGCGTGTGATTCCTGGGAGCTTTCTGTTTCCTGAGGATTTCAGTCACCACGTTCCTATTTCTGAGCGTGTGATTCCTGGGAGCTTTCTGTTTCCTGAGGATTTCAGTCACCACGTTCCT